>CAUYSK010043797.1:0-34411 GCA_963575035.1 Avahi laniger | reverse complement strand
AAAGACCAAAAGAAAACGCACACACTTCCATGTCCCAGTTGTCCCCACCTCTGAGAAAAAGACCTGGATGGCCAGAGCTTGGTGAAATAATCTATGAAAAAAATCCTGAATTTCTTGTTCCTGGTGGGAGAAGCTCTGGAAGTCTTTAGGAGCTCCACAACCTACAGAACAGGTGCATTCTATGCAGCCCCAATGCTGAGATGCCAGTTTCTATCTCCAGAGAGTGGCAGTGATGGATGTGAGAAGAATGCCTCTATCGCTTTTCTTCCTGACATCAGGGCCACTCTCCCCAGCGTGCGCCTGTTAACCCAGGCCAAAGCCAAAGCCTTCAGGAGGTGTGGGGCAAGCAGGCCTGCCCAGGTGTGTGTGTAGGGGGTCACCACCCACTTTTCCTCCCTCCAGACGGTTGGCAGTGGCTGCCCAGGCTCCATGGTGCTCATTTGGACGGCCTGGAGGAGCCTGTTAATTTGGGATGTATTTATTTACATCCCTCTCTGCTGCAAAAACACAACAGTAATCAAAGCAAAATCAGGAATTGCAAGAACAACAAATAACTGAGAAGTGACAAAACAAAATTATGGATCAACCCTAGTCTAAACTGCGCATGCGAATGCGAGGGATCTAGGCTGCGCGCTCCTTATGAGACTCTAATGCCTGATGATCTGAGGTGGAGCTG
This sequence comes from Avahi laniger, assembly GCA_963575035.1. Taxonomy (NCBI): domain Eukaryota; kingdom Metazoa; phylum Chordata; class Mammalia; order Primates; family Indriidae; genus Avahi; species Avahi laniger. The sequence continues at coordinate 33,735 of CAUYSK010043797.1, read as the reverse complement.
AGGTGGTGATGCTAGTGCTGGGGGGTGGCTGCAAATACAGATTCTCATTAGCAGAGACATTTGATTGCACAATAAATGTAATGCACTTGAATCATCCTGAAACCATCCTCCCCGCCCCCCGGTATATGGAAAAATTGTCTTCCATGAAACTGGTCCCTGGTGCCAAAAAGGTTGGAGACCACTGTTCTACAGCTGTGGTCCCCAATCCCCGGGAGGTTAGGAACTGGGCCACACAGCAGGAGGTGAGCAGCAGTGAGCAGAGCTTCATCTGTATTTGCAGGCGCTCCCCATCGCTCGCATCACTGCCCGAGGTCTGCCTTACCCCGCTACCCCCATCCGTGGAACTGTCTTTCATGAAACTGGTCCCTGGTGCCAAAAAGGTTGGGACCGCTGGTCTACAGGACTGTCCACTTGCAGCCCACCTGTGGGGCTCCAGTGTGTGGAGTCAGGACCCAGCCCATCCCGTTCGTCCTTCCTCTGGTCCAGTTCATGGTGTCCTCCTGGGCCCCATGCAGCCCTTGGCTTCCCTTGGCTCCTGCTCTGTTTGCAGTTGTAGACACAAAGGGAAGGCTGGTACCCTGCCAAATTCCTGGTTGCTGTGTCGGACACGGCCTCTCTGCCCAGTCTTGCTTGTTGCACTCCTTGACACAGGCTGGTTCCCCATGTTCTGCTGGGCCATAACCCTCTCCACCTGCCCTTGAGGCTGCACTTAAATTTTGCCCACAAAACTCTTGGGGCAGAATCTCAGGGTTCCAGTCTTAGGAGAGGCCCCACACTTGTTCACATAACAATAATCTCAGTGATTACACTTGCGCTTGCGTATGCGCGCTCTCTCTCTCTCTCTCTCTCTTAAACTCTCAGAGACTCAGTTTCTTATCCTATAATGGAAGAATAATGACCATAAGCCCTTATGACGGAATGTGCACCCAGAGCACAGAACAATACTTAGCAAACAGTCGGGGCTCAGACTGTAAGGCCGTCTTGCTTGTTGCTGGTGGGAATGCAAGATGGCACACCCATTTTAGAAAACAGTTTGGCAGGTCCTCCAAAGGTAAAACACAGAACTACCATATGATCCAGCAATTCCACTCCTAAGTGTGTACCCAAGAGAAATGAAAACATATGTCCAGTTAAAAACTTGAACACAAATAGTTCACAGCAGCATTATTCATAATAGTCAAAAAGCGAAAAGAACCCATGCCCATCTACTGCCAAACAGATAAACAGAATGTGGTACATCCCGACAACAGAGTATGATCTGACCAAAAAAAGAAATTAAGCACTGATACGTGCTACAACATGGAGACACTCTGAAATCAGTATGCTAAGTGATTAAAGCCAAAGCAAAAAATCCAACTATACTGTGTGATTCCATACATGTGACATGTCTGGAACAGGCAAATCCATAGAGACTAAAAATAGATTAGTGGTTTCCAGGGGTGGGGTGGAATGGAAAGTGACTGCTAAGCGTGCAAGGTTTCTTTCTAGAATGATGAATGAAAATAGTCTAGAATTAGTGGTGAATTATGCACTTTTTTAGGGTGAATTTTATGGTATGTGAATTATACCTCAATAAGACATGATGGAAAAAATAAAATAAAAATAGAACATGGAGCAAAAATATAGTAAGGTCTCTTTGTCCTTCCTTACCAATTTTCTTCTTTCCACTTCCAATGCATGGCCACCAAGCTCAGAGCAGCCCTTTTGGGTCCTAACGCAGCCATCTGAGTCAAGCACAGAAAAGACCATTACCTCTTTGCCTGCTGGGTCATGTAACTACTTCTAATTCTCAATCTGTCTCCTCATCTATCCATCTATCCATCATTTACCGAAAATCTCATTCTACTTGCTTTCAGCTGTACAGTTCTTTAACTGCCATATTTGTCATGCCTAATTCAGTTACTATTGACAAGTAAATTAGAAGTAGGTTTATGTCATGATTAAACACACAAAAATATCTTCTGTTCTTTGGGAATAATTAACTGCCATAACTTGTCCACTCCATTGTCTGCAGAGCAATGAGTTACAGACAAAAAAGTACATATTTCAGTTGTGTCTGATTTTGTCAAGATAGGAAAGCTCACTGCCTCTCTTAGGAAGAAGAGCAGCACGTGCCTCCCTCCCTTGCCTAGAATGGCTAATGGTGAGCCCAAATTAAATAATCTTTTTCAAAATCCATTAGGGGAAGGTTTTTGTCCAAGTAGACAACCCAGTGAGCTCCTCATGAATTTTCCTGACATCTCGCATGACAAAAATGTCCCCTTTAATCCTGTCCCAAGGCTAACAACTGCAGCAACTCAACCCTTCACATTTAATTTCCTTTTAAAACCAGGTTTCCGAGGGGGCTCAGCATTCACCACGATAGTCACTCTGGAAGGACTCCAATGAGCAGTAACTGCCTCAAACCAATATGTAATCATTGTTATGCAAATTGCCCTCATAGAGAGAAACTCTGAGTCAATACACATTTTCTCTCCAGACTGGATGCACTCTTCCCTAATTAGCTTTTACCGAGCTGTGGCGCACCATTTTTTAAGGTCAAAAAGTCTCGTCTACAGGATATTCACCTGATACATTGAAGAATTTTTTTTCTTTTTCGGGGCTGTTTTCATTCTTGATAATTATTCTTTCCTAAAGAGAAACAAGCAGAGTTCGTTTGCTAATGTGTCTTTGTGGCGATGGACAGTCGGCCACACGTCAGAACCCCTACTCTTCGATTATTATCCTTTTTCATTTGCTCTTTCAAATTGCAATTTAGCGAAAGAACGTCATTCCCGGCACTCAGATACCTGGAGGGAAAAGCATCACGAAGGTGCATCCTTGTCCTCCTGGAATTTACAATCTGCACAGGGAGCCAAGATATAACCACTTGCTTAAGTGGTAAAAATAAAGGCTCCTGAGAATAATTTTTATGATGATTCGGAGAACTGAGAGATCAATATGGGCTCAGAATAAAATATTCGTGTTCATAACATCGAAAGACAGTAAGAAACAAGGGTCCAAGTTCAACGAGTGGAAAAGTAACTCGCGATTCTCCACCTCATGGACTGAGGACTCTAGGTTGGGATTCTATAACTCTCTCTTTGGGGCATCTGTCCCCTGCCAAGTCCACCAACACAGCCACTGTGCCCTCCACTAGTGAGCACGGCTGGAAAGGGAGCCACTGCACTGGTCAGGAGACAGGTAACAAGGGTGCAGCCAGTGGAACAGAAAAGAAGAGATTCATTCACACCTTCAGCCAAGGAAGATTTTCTAGGAATTTGCTATGCACCAGACCTTGAGATTTAGCCACAAATAAAACCGACATAATTCCTGGCCTTCTGCCCCTTACAGCCTACAGGGGAAAATGGGCGTTATACACCTAACTATACAAGTAATTACTTTCCGCCAGGTGAGTGCAGCAAGGGAGGTGTAGGTGAGCTGAGAGAGCAACCCACCTCGTCAGTGCGAGGGGCTCGCAGAAAGTGAACCTTAGGCTGAGATCATACAAAGAAGGAATTGATAGGACATGGCGGAGCAACTCAATAAGGGTGGTGGGAGAAAGGGAGTCCTCCTGGCTCTTCTTAGTAACACTTACAATCTGTTAGGGGCTGAACTGTGTCCTTTTGAAACTCCTACGTTGAATTCCTAACCCCTGAAAGAAGGAAGCCACACCAAGAGTGCACGCACACAGAGCACGGACCATGCAAAGAGGCAGCGAGGGGACGTCCGTCTGCAGACCAAGGAGTGAGGCCACAGGAGAAACCAGTCCTGCCTGTGCCTTAATCTTGGATTTCCAGCCTCCACAACTGTGAGAAAAAATTCTGTTACTTAAGCCACACAGTCTGTGGTATTCTGTTATTCCTCTATCTGCAGATAGAGGAAACTAATATGCAATCATGGAAAATTCTGCTAAATTTTCAAGGGTTTCTCAATACTGGTGACATTGAGGCAAGAGTTGGCATCAAGGTTTCGATTCAGGTACACAGGTAAAGATTAGAGGAATGGGCGGAAGCAGACAGGGAGAGGGGCACCCTATATGGAACGTGAGCTATGCAGTGATCACCAGGCCCTCGTCAGTTGTGGCATCTGATGCTTTTCCCACACAGGAACTGGTGAGTAACTACAGAGTGTGCCCACCTCTCTCAGATGTCAGATGCCTCATCTAAGAAATGCACATGTTGTTATATCTCAGCTCAACCTGTGCTCTGCAGAAAACAGATCCCCTCAGCTCATTCAATCTTTTTTTATATTATTCATACCTTAAAAAATATTTTTTCCTGCTTCAATCTCTGTTTTCCATAAGTGTACATATTTATTTTTTAAAACTCTTCCTATTGTATTTTTTCAAAAAGTATTCTTCTCTTACAAACCTACTTTTAATACTTGTCTTAAATTTTATTCCTTTTATTTTGCATATTTCAAATTTTAATGCTTAAGTTTTTGTTTTTCATCTCCTTTATCAAAAATAAATTATTTTGCCTTCTTGTTTTGTTTATTTCCTGTAAACATTTTATTTCCCCATTTTTACACTCTTTCTTTTTTACTTTCTTGTTCTTAGAAATATTTTAACCTTCTGACCATCTTTTAGGATACTACCTTTTATAGAGACAGTCCTCAATTTGCGATGGTTCAACTTATGTTTTTTTCACTTCACGATGGTGAAAATGTGATCCATATTTCAAGTATCCACGCAACCATTCTGTTTTCACTTTCAGTATAGTATCAAGTAAGTTACATGAGATATTCAACACTGTATTATAAAATAGGCTTTGTGTTAAATGATTTTGCCCAACTGTAAGCCACTGTGAGTGTTCTGAGCACATTTAAGGTGAGCTAGGCTAACCTAGGATGTTTGGCAGGTTAGGTGCATTAAATGCATCTTCAACCTATAATATTCTCAACTCGCAATGGGCTTGTCAGGATGCAGCCCCGTCGTAAGTCAAGGAGCACCTGCAGACTTCCTTTTTTATGTATTATTTGAGAATTTGTCTCTATTGACCAGCAAAATGCACAGCAGTGGGAACAGACACTGAGGAGGCATCTTCTCCCTCCCTGGGGACACTGGAGTCCTTTTATTCTCCTAAACAGCCCCAAGCTGCCCAGCTGCTCCCTCACTCCCAGGTCCTCCCACACCTCCTAGGCAGTTCTCAAGAAACAAACCTCATAAGATGGCCCTAAAGACCCTCCCAGGACCCCTCCCCAAGGCGCTAGTGTGCAGATGGTGCATCCGAGTTGCCAGAGGGTGGTGTTCAAGAAAGGAAGCATTTTCTGATCCTGCTAGGAGGAATCAATGATTTGAAAAGGTACATTGTCAGATAATAAATTTAGGGCAAACTAGGCCCCAAATCCACAACCACACAGAAGAGGTGTTGAGTGGAAGGCGTCTCCTAGAGGTGGAAGAAAGCAGGTGACCACTGGCTTTGCTTCTGTCCAATCTGGCAGCCTCTAGAATATTTATTTCTAAATTGTTCCTTTCCTTTTCCTCCCTTCTTGGCTGAATTCTGAGAAGATATCCTTGGGGTGGTGGGGAAGGGGGAGCTTCTCTGAGCTCAGGAGGTCCCCAGAGTGGCATTCAGGAGTGGGGTTTATCCCAGCTTATCCATGCACCAGAGCAGCTGGTAGCTACCAAGAATGTGGAAACCCAGGTCAAAGGTGGAGGCCACTATACTCTGGCTGTGCCTAATCCTTAGGGATTAGGGGAGAGGCTAAGATTCTACAATCCCCCAGTTCCCAGAAGAGCACACAACACTTTTCCATGGAGTTTTCATCCCTGGTGAATGATTAAATCTCTTTCAGACCTTAAGTCATCATTGCAATTCCTACAATTCATAGTATTCAGTTCTCTCCTAATGTATGTCCTCCTTGGTTTGTCATATAGGAACCAATTAAAGGGAGCTTTTTCCCCTGCCAGGACCTTTTTTATTGCTGCACAACCTCTGAATGTGCCTCCCACCAGCTTCAATAACAGCACCCTTAGCTCCCTTCTCACCAAGAGGCTCAATACTTAGGCTACCCACAACCATGAGGCAATCCTCATCTGGTGAAATCACCAGTGAGCCCCATCACAGCAGGGCCTAGCCAGAATGCCTGAGCCAAATGAGTGAGCCTGCCAAGGCTGCAGTCTGCAGTTCCTCCGTGATCTACGCTGTACACCTGGGAACCCAACCATTCATCCTTAGCAGGTCCATCCCTGGGAGAGGACGTGCTTATTTATCCCCAACTTTGCTAAGGGATAAAACGCATGGTTAACTGGTCAGACAGCGAGCCCTGGCTCTAGACAGTGTCAGGGAGCTTTACCTGCAAGCTCCCTGCTGCTCAGGCTATAAATAAAGCCAGTGGAAAGAAAAATCATATCCATGGAGGCTTGCCGAAATGAAATACAAGCAGCCATTCCTCTGAAGACCTGAAAGTTATTTTGGGAATAAATCTCATCAGCAGTGAGCTGCTTACTGGTTTTGTATCCTGCAAAACAGGATTTACTAGACTGGTGTTGTGTTAGAGGCCTTCCATAGCCGTCACCCTTAGCTGTCTTCCTAAAAGCCCTTCCTCCTCTTCTCCTACCTTATTCTTTGCCAACAGAACATTGGCTATGTGGCATTTTGCCCAACCCTAGGATGAATTATGGCTTCATGACATTTTCCAGCCCTCTTTCTGCTAGGTGTGCCCATGCAACCTTGTTATGGCCAATACAAAGGAAAGTTTCCTAAAAAGATTCTGGAAAGGTTGTTCCTCCCTGATTAAAAAAAATATATATATATATATATATGGCTCTTTGCTATCTACCCTGCTTGGGATGCTGGTGTTAGGACATAATGTTTGGATCAACCATGAAGGAAAGAGTGCAACTAATCAGAAAGAGAACCACACATGTGACACTGTTGAGCTAGAATCTTTGTTAAGTAAATAGTAAATGTCTTCACGGTTTCAGACACTGCTAGGTATTATGCTATTTGCACACAGATGCAAGCAGGCATGTAGAATGTGAGGTTATATTTACTGCAACAATGACATTGGGAACATAGTGATATGATTCAAGGTCTTCTCTGACATTAGTTATTTCTTTTCTTCTGCTGGGTTTGGAATTGGTTTGCTTTTTCATTTCTAGTTCATTGAGATGTGTCATTAGATGTTAATTTACTTTTTTTTCTGTCTTTTTGATTTAGACATTTTAAGATTATGAATTTGCCCCTAGGACTGCTTTTGCTGAATCCCATAGATTTTTCATAGCTGTGTCCCCTTTATCATTCACATTCAGTCAAGGAATCTTTTTCTTTTCATCTTAGTTTCATTCTTGATCCAATAATCATTCGGTAGCAAGTTCTTTAATTTCTATGACTTTGTGCAGAATTGAGTGTTTCACTTAGAGTTGATTTCTACAACCTTACCCAAATCGTATATTGAATAAGATCAAGAACTTCAACAGCAACAAAAAAATGAAAGCTTGGCCTTAGAGAAGACTCACCAAGGCAGAAAAGTTGAGGAGTAGAAATGTAGAGTTGAAAAGCACAAGAGAGTGTTATGCAGTGATTCTAAGAATTGCCAGTTCTCTCAAAAGTGATCTTGCTCCAAATGTGACTTCTGATAGGATATATGTAAACCTAAATAACAAACAGAGAGAGACTCTAAGAAGAAAAAAACATTTATTCAGGAATAGGACTTTGCAATGGTAATGTGCATGTCATATTGAATTATGTGCGGATGGTAAAGAAAGACAAAGGCTTTTGAAGGAAAAATGAGAAAAATCACATAATTGCTTTGAGATGATTATCCTTGTCTATAAAAATGAATAACAAAGGTGACACCAGTCCAAGTTTGACAGACAGTTGCTGGGCAGATGTCCTAACAAAAGTGATTTTTGTGTAAGGTTATGATGGACTTTGTGCTAGGTTGCAGTTTGCAGAGCCTTTTGTGATAGTTTTTGTTATTGTGAATAAATTCGTCATTTATACACAAGAACTCCCTCTTCACAACCTTTCTAGGTTCTATTTGTCCAGGTGTTTTTAATGCAGTGATTTCATTTGATTCTTACAAATTTCACAGGGACAAGGTAGATTGATCGGATCGTGAAGCCAATTCTGTATGATGTACCATGAGAAATAAAGAGTTCTGTCTCTGACATAGGAATTCCTATTCTTCTGCCAGCGTTTATGAAACTGTGAGAGGCCAACCAGTATCAAGAATGAGAGCATGATATCACTACATATTATAGAGACATCAAAGTATTACAAGAAGTTATCGTGGAGAAATTTAGACCAATATTCAACAATTTATATGAAATGGAACAATTTATTGAAAGGCAGAAACTACCAAACCTCACTTAAAAAAAATACTTATATTAAATTATCTTATATATATTAAAGAAATTGAATTTTTAGGTAAAACCTCTGAAAATGAAAACATCAGGCCTACATGGTTTCACTGGTGAATTAATCTAATATTTAACAAAAAATAATACAATTTCTACATAAACTCCTCTGAGAAATATAAGAGAGCAAAACTGTTCCCTTCTCAGTATATGAGGCCAATACCAAAATCAAACTAAACAAAGACATTAGCAGGAAGACAACAACAACAAAAAGCAACAGACCAATTTCCCTCATGGACAAAGATATATCAAATCTTAACAAAATTTTACCAAATTAAATCAAGTAACATATAAAATTAAGACATCCTAACACAGTTTTGTTCATCCTGGAATGAAAAGTTGCTTAGATATTACAAAAATGAACACATATCATCCAACATAACAATCTAAAAATGAAAAATTATATGACATTATCAGGTGCAGAAAACTGATGTGATAAAATTTAACAATATTCCAAAATACAGAGCAAATTGGGCATAGATGCTAACTTTCTCAGCCTGCTAAAGGGATATATAAAAAATGTAGAACTAGCATTCTAATTAGGGTGAATATTTTCCTGCTAAGATTGGGAACAAGATAAAGATCTTTCCTCTTACCAGTTTTATTCAATATTGACCTAGTGGTCTTAGTAAGTGTAATAATACAAGGAGAAAAACATTAGAAAGTTTGGTTCTAGTTTTGTTTAATCAGCTTTCTCAAATCCAACCTTACTTTCAATAAATGTAATGCTATCCATTGCCTTATTTTCACTTTTGTGAACATTTTTAAATGGCTTCATAATGTATAGTCTGAAGAAATTGATGAAGTGTTTCAGCCAGGATAAGGTACATTATGCTGGAGCAATAACCAAACTCAGAATTCCATTGACTTAGAAAGACAATATTTAATTCTTACTTAACTTATATGTCCATCATGAGTCATTGCTGAAGTCTCTGATGATTGTATTTACTCAGGAATTGAAATTGATGGAGTACCTTATATTTCAAACATTACCTATAATCATGTCAGAGGAAAAGAAGGCACTCTGGAGGAAGTATTGTCATTAAATTGTGGGTCTACAAGTAACATATCCACTTCTCATCACAACTGTTGTTCCAGTCCAGAGCTAGTCATGGTCCCACTCAAACACCAGAGGGTGAGGAAGACAGTCTCTGAAGGTGGAGTACCTGAAAAATTTATTAAATACTCTAATGACTACATTATTAGGCTCTTGCAGATGACTAGCTAAATACATTCATATTACCATCTAAAACAATTTAATATATCAAAAAAAATAAGTCTTTAAAAATCTGTAATTCTCAACTGGCAAATACACAGAAAACAAATAGTATTTTTGACTACCCTTATTATTTTTAAATATTTCTATTTAAGTTTAGTGTATAATTCCTAGTAATTAACTTATATTTATTTTAAAAGCTCTCATCCAGGGGTGGGGAATCTGCATCCTTAAGGTCACAAGTAGCCTTATAGGTTAAGTGCAGTCTTTTGACTAAATCCAAGTTTCGCAGAACAAATCCTTTTATTTTTATTAATACATTCTTTTTCTTCTTTTATATTTTTATTTTATTTTTAAAATGAGCATATTTAAAATACCAAAGAACAAAATAAGTTTCAATGAAATAATCCTCCCAGATTGAACAGCACAATTAGAACATTAGTAAGCCATAAGGTCTAAATTGACAGCTGCTATGCTCATGATTTAGTTCTAACTTCCCCCACCTGACTGGCACCGCTACTGCAGAAGGTTGGTTGGTGAGAGTTTATGAGAATTAAATATGCCAGTCTGTTATCAGCTTTTGACAATGGTGCACTGATTTTCTGTTTGAAGTGGAATTTGTGAATAGTTGCACAGCTTGACAGTATTTTTAAATTCTGTCTGCTTAACAGCCCATCATGCCAAAGAAAACCAAGAGAATGGTGAAGGAAGAAAACAGATATTTTAATGAGGATTGGAAATTGCAATATTATTTTGTTTCTGCTTAACATACAATGATTTTCTTGCTTTGTTATACTGCAATATCAACATTAAAGAAATTCAATGCTCAACAGCATTATAACACTCATAAGGACCATAAATATTTTAAATTAGAGGGAGAGACACAAAAGGTTGTATTGCAGAAGTTAAAAGTTGCAAAGCAAAAGTAAAAGTAATTATTTCAAACAGCAGTAGACCTGGAAATAATGCCACTGAGACAACTTATATGGTAACCTATATACTTGAGAAAAAAGGGAAGCCACTCAGCGATATAGAGATTATGAAAGAATGCATTGTTGAAGCTGTAGAATGCTTGAACCCTGATAACATTTCAAAGTACAAACAGCTGCCTCTTTCAAGAAAAACTGTAACTGACTGGCAGCATGAATTAGCTTTCACTTAACAGAACAACTTCATTCAATACTTCAAAAGGAAAATAGGTATTATTCGATCGCTTTGGATGAATCAATTGACACTAGTGCCTCGGTGCGGTTTTATACTTCATTCAGGTCATAACAGAAGATTTTCTTTTCTACAAAGAGTTTCTCACTTTGGGCATTCTTGTGAACAGAACACAGGGAATATATATCTTAAACAACTTTGAAGATAAATGTCATGAAGTTGGGCTGAATTTGGAAAATTTAGTGAGTGTATGTACAGATGGTTCACCTTCCGTGACAGGAAAACATGAAGGGTTTATTACACAGATAAAAAAGTATTAGCAGATCCAGATGCTCACATTTCTTTTCATTGTGTCTTGAAAAATCTCTGTGCTAAAGCTACTACCACTATTTTAAATAACACTTTGCAACAAGTTATAAGTATTGTTAACTATATTCATGCTAATGCAACATGGCATCATCAGTTTTGTAATATGCCACAGTTGAACAATGAGATATTCAGTGTGGAGTTGCCTTATCATTCTAAAGTGTGTTGGCTATCCCAGGGACAGGTCTTAGCCAACATTTTATCTCTGAAAGAACAGACAATTGAATTTTATGAAGAACACAATCAGCAATGTGAATTATTGAAAGAAGATTTCTATAGGAATGCAGCGTTTCTTTGTGATAACATCAAATCAAAACAATTCGAATATTTATTTGCAAGGTAAAACTAAGTCTATATATGATATGTGCCAAAAAAAAATCAAAGCATTTTGAAAAAAGCTATCTTTTGTCAAAACACTTCTTCAAAAGGAAATTTCTGATGAACATTTTCCCTAGTTAGCAAAGGTCATTGATGAACAGGATGATATATACTAATCATTTGAAGAATATGCAGCTGTTATAAACCTATTAATTCAAGAACACAATGAAAGGTTCAGTGACTTTGAAATCATGACATCACACTCAAATTAGCATTTCAGCCTCACCTAACTGATATCACCAAGACAGCTAAGGAACTACAAATGGAATTGATTGAGTTCTCAGTAGATGACATTTTAAAGGTATTGTTCGATACTAAGAAAGATCCAATTGAAACATGGAAAAATGCAGTAGAATACCCATATCTTTGGCACAATATGTTTTCTTGCTTTTCAACCACTTATTGATATGAATCTACTTTCTCCTACCTAACCCTTTTGTGGCCTTAAGGCCACAAAAGACTGACACCCATCTAAAGGATCAACTGAAACTGTGGACCTACATGCTGCAACCAAACATTTGAATGGTTTCCAACAAAAAGCAAACACAACAAAATTATCAAAAGATTAGTTAACTTTAAAATTACCAAATGATTTTCAGTTTTTGAAATTATTAGGTAGATAGCAGTTAGATTTTTACAAAATAATGTACATTTTTAAGTATATCTAATTGAAGTTTCGTGAATGCGGCCTTATTTGATTACAGCTAACCTAATGTGGTCTTCCAACATGAAATGGTTCCCCATCCCTGGTCCCATTTCTTGATTGATAGTTCAAATTATACAAATAAGTTTTTATGATTTCATGTATTTTGTAAGAGGAAAAACCATGAACTAAGTTAACAAGTCAATAATGTTGGTATTTTTATGTTGAAAAATTTACTATTCATATGTATGTGCATGTATATATGTACACACATGTATATGTATTTATATGGTCAATGTTAATAAAAGAATTTTGTTTTTTTTTTCTGATACTTATTCTCAATGATCATAACATTTAGGGTAATTTTTAGTACATACTAAAATTCTGGACATATGTAGTCATAATTTTAACTATAATGATTTTCTATTTATACCATGGATATAAATGTACATTAATCACATCCAAGTTTATCAAAAGGATTCATGTATAAATATGTCAGAATTGGGATATTGCTGTGCTAGTCAGCACCATTTACAATTAGCAAATGTAACAAATATTCTTCATGGTTAATTTGGCTTCAGCCAAGTTTATATATGAAAATTATTTGCCTAAGAAAAATACACTGACTATTTTTATTATGTCACAGTCAATTTATTTTGTACTTTTTACATGTGCAACTATACGTACATATGTCATAAATTAGGTTTCTTTAGTATTAGAAGATTAATACAATTATCAAATATTTTTGATTAATATCCAAACTCTATATTTGCTTGAATGGTGACACTGTGTGTGTGTGTGTGTGTGTGTGTGTGTGTGTGTGTGTATCCCCCCATGCACACATACAAACACTATTAGGAATAAAAGAGAAACTAGTGAAAAGAAGACTGAGGAAAAAAATAGATAAAAGAGGTAATATAAGGAGCAATTAAATGAATTAAATGATATACATTTATATTGTGTCCCCTTATTGAATGATTTGAAAAAAATTAACATAAACAAAACTTCACAAATTAACATTATATAATTAAACTGGGCAATGTAATTAGGTTTCAATATTTGTGTATGTAATATGAAACAATGTATACATTTTCTATTATTTGGCTAGCATACACATGATTTAAGGTCATTAAATGTCAGAAAGATTATTTCTCAGCTGACTTTAATTATGGACAGGATGGCAGAATTGCATATGCTTTTTAATTACTTACATGGTATTGGCACACTGTAATTGTAGTATATACTCTAAAACAAAATCAATCTTATATCTAAAAAAGTTATGTCAATATTTTTAGAGTTTGCATAAAATATTGGATAGAAATAGGTCTTCAATGTCATATCACTTCTTTCTTCATCTACTTTCAGTAATGTATAAATTTTGCTTATTACCTTAACTTTACACTCAGATGCTTATTATTACTGAAAACAAGGGAACATCACTATTTCTTAATGTTACTTTTTGAGCCACAGAACCATGAGGTTTACTCAAGTCATGAAGCAACAACAAATACAACAAATACATCGTTCAGAAATTATACATATACTTGTGTATTTAAATGTGTAGGTATATTTAAATCTGAGATGACTATTTAAAATTTTCAATTATTTTTAAAATATGTTCCCTTTTTTGGCCAGTGAATGGACTGAAATAATCTATCAATAAGTTTACAAGTATATTTCTCGATACTTATATTTTAATATGCTATTCTTCTTTTAACCAAATTTTGCACATGGCCCAATAATGAAAAGAGTTTATGAAAACTGCAGAGATTACAAAAACATAGTCTCCCTATGATCAGTGTGAACCTCATATCTAGGTCGAAGAGACAACTCTTTAATATTTTCTGGATTTCATCCAGTGGCATCTCCATGTACTATGCTCAGACACCGTTGTAAGGTATAAGCTTATAGAATATATCAAATAAATTCACCTCTGTCAAATTGAGGATGTCATTAATATAAACATATAGTACATGCATTTTTATCCCCCTTCACTTCCTTCTTCTCCCAGGAGTTAATTTTTTTAGCTTTTCTATTGATACATTTTGTCATTTGAATAATTATAAATATATATTTTAAGTCATGAGTGTGCCCCCATGTGTGCATGTGTGTGCTAGCATGCTATGATTCTATAATGATCTCAGCCTTTTGAAAATTGGAAGCAGATTTCAAGGGTGTTTTATACCCTCAGATGTTAGTAAGGCAGGTAACTTACATAGAGTTTTAAAAATTGCAATGTCAAGCAAGCAAAATACTTGATTGAATAGAAAAAGAAGCTTTATAAAGAAATAATATCTTTCTTTGACTAGAAGAAGTTGAAAACATGTAGTTCACCCCTGCTGTCTAGCGTTTGTGACAAGACCATGATCTCTTTTCTTGCTTTCCCAGTGAAACTGAAAGTAGCTTTTATACACACGAGGGGTAAAAGAATGGACAGTGTCGAGAAGGTATTTTAGCATTTTAATTCTAGTACGTTGTAAACAGGCAATTAAAGATTTTTACCCTGGATATAATCTTCATAAGATGTCTTTACCACCAAGTTTCCCTGAAGAATTAGATTTTATCCTGAAAGAAGATGATAATATAGAATATCACATGTTATGTTAGAAACTATTTGGAAAAAGTAATCATTTTATTGAGTAAAAGTGATTAATTAATACATTTTCATTTTTTACAAAATTTTGGGAATGCCTATTTCAAGGAGAATAAAAATGAGTTAGGACTAAAAATTAAGTATGTTTTTTTAGACTAGACTGAAAAAAATGTATGTCTATTATAATACAAATTGAAATAACCCCTTACCCACCCATATTGATCATGGATTAGATCAATGCTATGTGATTTAACTGTAGAAGAAATGCAGATTCTTGGGGCATCATTTCATTATGTGGTATAAACATAACTCATAATATATGTGTCTTACATTGCATATGCTTTCATTTTTCTTGATGGAAAATCTATGGGAAAATAGTAGCTCCATCAAATTAGTGAGCAAACAAGACCATTACATCAAAATAGATTTTGCTCATTTACTCTGACAAGTGTAGCAGTTTAAATTATTTATAATTCACTCTGAATGGTTTCAGTGAATGCCCTATAGTGCATTTTTTAAATTCAGTAGGGTCCTAGTAACTTCTTCATTAATTACGTTTATAAATTACAATCCTTACAAAAGCCCTTGAGCATGTAATTAATAAATTTATTTAAATATTTATAAACTCAGATGATACCATGTTTCATGTATAGCTAAATTTAGCTAAAATATAGATTCTTTCTATTGGTTCAAAAGAAAACTAATGTATTAGGAAGGGGATTATAAAAATTAAAAAATACCTTGGAAGTTCTCCCAATGGTACTAGAAGTTAGTTATGCCTTCTAAGGCTTGCTCATCTTCCTTCAGGAAAGATGTGGTCATAAATGTCCTGAAACATAAACACAATAATCAATACTTTGTGAGCTTGTGAAAAGAATTATTTCTAATTAAAGCAAGTCTGACAAATTATCTCACATTATTGTGTATCAGTATAAGAGTAACTTACATTTATTGAGATCTACTTGGCCATCTAGGAAAGAGACTATAGTGCTGACAAGCTGCCCAAGAGTAGCAGCTCCAACAATTTGTTTAAAAAAATTTCTCTCAGTCCTCTGTCCGCTCAAACCCAAATGAAAATGCACAAAGAAAGGAAACTTCTTGAATACCCAATGTTATTTAATTTTACCCCCACTCTTCTCAACATCCTTCCTGCCATATGCAATTAGAAGATTTTAACTGCCAATAATGCGAGAAAACCTGAGATAGCAGACAATGAACAGTGAGGGATGTAACATGTTTGGATATTAAATCTGCTGCAGATAATGGCTGAGATAGGAACAGTACTGGGATCAGAGTACCCTATGGTTTCTGGCTTCTCAGAAATCATTTCTAGAAAAATAAAAAATCACAAACCATTTATTCTTTGGGAATAATTTTGCTATTTTCTGACAGTGGGCCAGGCAATAAACGTAGGAAATAATTTACATCCAATTTGGTAAAGTGAACAGTGAAACCACTAACATTTCAACATGGGCTCTGCACAGCAAATTTCTCTTGAACATGGGATTTGAAGAAATCCAGCAGAATCAGGTGTTAAGTGAGGAGGAAATAACTGGAGTAGATTTACTGTGTTGGTTCTTAATTGTCAAGTTCAGGTAAAGCTCCCTCATTTTTATTTTTTTAAAAAATTCAACAACCATCATGTCTTACTTTAAAAATTTAAAGTATAAATATTATTTTAAAATAAGACTATAATTGATGATGTTTCAAATAGGTCCTGTAGACCATTAGTAAATGCTTTTAAACGCACCTCAAGCAAGGTAACTTCCCAAGTGAAATAAGAGACAGGAGGGTATAATGCAAAGGATAAATGCTTTGGAGTCAGGCAATTATGAGTTAAAATTCTGGCCTTGACACTAATTCCAAGGAGTGCTTTTGGACAAGGCAATTAAACTCTATAAGCTTAATTTTCCTCATTTATGAAATGGGGATAAGAATACCTACCTCATAGGTTTGGTTATTGTGAAGATGCAGAGAATATAACAGAATGAATATAATTAAAAGAGTCAATAGAGTGCCTGACATAAAGAAAAATCTCAATAAAGTACTTTAATATCTGTGATTATTCTTTCACATTGATTATGTCTATATATTATTCATGTAGAACTACTTTACAATATTTGCAATAGCTCATTCTTTCTCTATGTGCATATGTATATATCAAATTATGTATTTTATATATGCATATATATATATATATATATTCTTTGCCACTGCCTTTGCTGATCTTTGCAGGTAGTGGAAAATCATGAGCTATTAAAAGCATTAGTTAAGCTTAGGGGAGAATTTACTGGACGAGAAAGTTTTAAAAAAAGGACTGTTCATGAGTTTTGTCTTTGGTTGTTTGTCTTTCACAGGCATGGTGGTATATTTTAGTAGGTAAAGAGACTGTTTAGGGATTTATTAAAGTTTTATTTATGATCTCTCAGCTTGAGAGATAAGGAGAGCAAGAAAACATCAGCCCATGTGCCCCATACTTACAAAGATGCTAACTAGGTTAACGCATTTAGAATGAGCTCAATTGTTTTGGCACAATAATTTTATTTCCAATTACCAAGGAATTAGATACCTTTCAGTAATAACTGTTTTCAAAATTATAGATCATTTTGACTATAGTTTTAAGATATAAAGTTATTGTTTTCTTTACTATAGTCCTTCTTTTCAAAAATAAAGGGAGATACATTTCTTTGACCTGTATCTGCTTAGCCTGCATAAGGAGAAAATGTTACAAATCTTTTATGTTCTTTAGCTATGAGAAGTAGTGAGTAGACTCAGTTGCTGCTCTCCAAGAATATTAATGTGACATGATCTATAAACCATTGTCTCTTTCCATCTCATAATATTATAATTCTTTCCATTTGACAGTCATTTGATGAAAAGTGGAAATAAAACTTTGTGAAATCAGGAATTTATCCAATAGTTATTCATAATGGGAAAAAGAGAATTTTGAAGGGTAAACGATTCCTCTCTAGTACGTTCTCTGGATCATAAACCCTTACCCGAAATCACCTCCTTTGGTGATAAAGCACTGATTACATTTGCCCTTGCACACAGGCAGTGACGGGATATACCGCACAAGTGTAGGGAGTTACATAGAGATTTAATGAAAATGTGAGAGATGAGACACTGACAGAGTGAAAATTTGTGCAGAACGTAGAGTCTGAAGATGGGAGAGTATGCTGTGGAAATTGAAGTAAAATAAATCTTAAGATCAGCAGCTAGAATGACCTAGAGTGTTAGTTTCCTCAATACTCCTGAGCCCAAAAAGAAAACCAGAACTAAAACTATAAAAAAAGAAACACAAAGAATCTCTACTAAACTTGGGGTTGTTACCTTGAAAAGGAAAAATGATAACACCTTATAGAATTTCCCCCATATAGAACAAAGTGACAGGAAGGCTGTATGCCGATAACGGAAAGAAATGGACTATTGATCCAGTCGTGTGAGCCTTCTAAACAAGAGGATTAGATCACCACACAAATGATTGTGAAAACAGCTCGCCTGGAGAACCAACCTGTAGTGCAGATATTGGGTACTGGAATGGTAAGATGAAGAAAATGATGACTGTGGACAGAGAAAGAAAGGGAAGAAAAGAATGCGTAATGTTCAGGACAGGCTATTCATGTTTATCATATGTGGAGCCCAAAGCCTGCTCTCTGTTAAACTGACTATAAAAAGCATGCACATTGCTCAATTTTCTTACTTCAAGGTACAAACTATTGCATCAGCTTCCTGAGCCTAGTTCATACATATGATTTAACACATAACAGAAGATTAATTTCTGGGGACAATTCAGAATGAATTTCATTTCTTGGCAGAAAATGAACCCTAAGCCAGAAAGCACTGGAAACCTGATATTGGTGTCTGTTTAGAGTCAGCTCATGGAATCGGTATTGCATAATGTATATTTTCAGCTGGAGGCTTACTTATTTCCACCTCAATTGTTTACCTCTCAGTCCTATTTCTGTACAACCACTCTGTGTTAGGAAAATCTTCATACTGTAAGTCATTAGTCATTCTGATTCCTGACAAGTATACCCATTACCCTAAAGTAAGCAAAAATAATACATCATTTATGACGAATTCCAATTCAAACTGCCTGAAAGAACTCCTATGATAGTTCCATTAACCTGTAGATGTTTACATCAGGTATGCACTTTTGTTAGGTGAGGTATATAAACCATACTGTTTGAAAAAAAAGAGTCATTTAAAATAGATCAATGTAGAATGAGTTTGCAGACAAACATTGATTGTTCTCATTTACTGTTGAAAAGCCACAATATTTTCCCATTAATTTTAAGCATTGTGGCATTATATATGCTATTATCAGTAAAAAGGATATAATTATTCTTTAAACTTGTTTCATTAAAGTTCTAATGGGAAAGATGCATTCTCTTGAAAATTAAATGTTTGTAGTAAGTTACTGACTGTATTATGTACAGAATTTGGCACTTTTGTATGTTTAGCATATATGCAAGGCCCTCTCTTTTTATAATCAGCTCCTCCTGGGCTCATGACATTCTGGCAATCTTAGCTTTTGCAACTCAAGCTTACATGAAATTTAGTTTACAACAGAAAACGAATTGATTAATTCACATAAAAAGTATTATTGCTCAGTATATAGGAATGCATATGTTACTTGGTCACTATTATTATCTCTGGCGGAAAAGACACTTTGAAATCACTTTAAAATCAAACATTTTTTTTCCAGTTGTCGATTATGTTAACAGAGTTAAATAATTCTACAATGCAATTCAACAAGGCATGGAAGCTTTCTCAGTCTCCTGTCACTAAAGGGATATGCTTACCAGCACAACAGATTTGTGCTCACCAGTATGATACTCTCTTCTGAAATACGTTAAAGAAACCAAGACAATATATTGATTTTTCCACGTTTTATAATTCAGGAGAAGTGGTTCGTAGAGTGCCCCATTTTGTGGGCTCCATCACTGTTTAATACTTAACATTACTTCCCCTTTTTTATTTCCATATTCTTTTATGACATGCCTCAATTTCCCACTCCATATTATGTTTTGCATTGATTAAATTTCAGGATTACTACTTCCCTATTGGGAAGCCTTTTGGGGAAGAGACAGGGTAACTGACTTCATAAGGAACACCAATGTATTTTCTTTTGGGAAGTATTCCTGCTAATGTGATATAATCATTATTGTAAATAAGTCATGTTCTTTTGCTGGACTTTCTTTTTTCATTTTCTCCTTTCTTTTGCACTGCTTTCTCTCACCTCTCTGTCTTAGCTCATTTTATTTCCTTTGTCCTTCTCTCTCTTTTCCACTCCTTTAAAAAGTGAACTTGACGGCATATTTATACAGCTTTCCATAGCTTACAACCTATATGTTTTTGTTACCAAATATTTGGGACCCTAAAATGTTCTTTCTTTTCTTTTTTTCTCTAATGGGTGGAGGTGTGAGTATATACATGTTGATTATAGTTACAGTCATAATTCAATTTTTGATGCCAAGATAAAGAAACTTTACCAAGTAGGTTGCACTATGTTAATTCACAGACCTTGTGCTAGAGGGAACAAATGTACTCCGTGTTAGGTTACCATTCTGAGGATATCAAACTTCTAGTGCTTGGTAGGAAACATGAGGTAATCAGGACTCTATTTTCACTAACACAGTTGGCATTTGGAACCTAATTAGGAAACGGTCAAACAGAATTAACTTTTATAGAAGTAGCATAGAGGGCCGAAGTTTCAGTGACTTATAATATCCCCTTGCCACTCACGGTTCCTACAATAAGCCCTATGAATCCCTTCTCGTACCTTCTCAGACTCAATCTTGTGAGGCTGATCCAATTTCCTGTTTACAGAAATTACACTGAGGCAGGAGTTTTGTGCCTTGCCTTTGCTTTTCTCATTGACAAAAGTGTGTTTTACAGTTTCTTGTGAAGTAGACTGTGTTTCCTATTTATAGTCAAGGCCTTTAAGAGCTCTCTTCTGCCCTGATTAGGAGTTAGCTTATTAGCAATATTTCTTATATTGAATTGGCAGAAATTCAAAATAATGGTTCTTATCATTTGCTGTGTTAAATAATCTCATTAAGGCTACTTGTTCTCTTCTCAGAAGAAAAAGCAAATGTGAGTGCATCTGATATGCTTTTGTTGTAATTTCATGATTGCCTGAAGACTATTTTGGACCTCACAACATGGAGCTTGGATTAAGCCTTCCAGCCCCCACATAGTGACAATTCAGTCTTCTATGGGAAGCAAATACATGGCTTTTATCCAGGTAGATTCCCTTTTCTTTGAAATCCAGGCTAAAATTCTTAGCGTGAAGAGGCTACTTTGATTTTTAACAACTCAGAAAATAAAAGTCAGAATTCTATTTTACAAATTCTATATACTCCAAAACTGTGATTCAGAGCTGTATATCCAGTTGCTCATTAGTCATGGGTGTCTGGAAGACTCTTGAACTTTGAACAAAGAAGATCTGCTGTCATGTGGCATCTCTCCAAAGCCTATATATGTTTCTGCCTATAACACAGAGATTAGACATTAAAACTTTTTGCAAATAAGGTTGTATATTTCATTTTGGTTGTGTTAATGAAATGGCCTGGCTTGATATTTGAAAGATAGGGATGAGGTGAAGATTGTTTTCCTTCTGTTGCGGTTTCTGGTGAGCCAGAAGAGACATTACAGAGTGTAAGCAGCAGACACCAGCATTCCAGTACCTGGTGACAGGCTGCATGGATGTGAGAGATTGTAGTGTGGACACTGGAGGCAGAAGCTGTGGTAGCTTCCTGATCTCTGAACTGGAACTGCAAGAAATTAACCTTCCAATGAACAGAACAATGATCCACCATGATTTGGGGCATGTGTAGTCTTTTCATGACTTGTAAGCATCTAACTATAAATTAAATTTCTTTTCCTGGAGTGGTCTCTGTTTTCTGCTTTCTAAACTAAATCCTGATCGATAGAGGATTTGACAATTAATTTATCTATCTGTCTGCCTATATACTGCCTATTCAATGCTCCATTGGTATTCCCTACTGTAGCGAATGGCAGGCACTACCATCTATGTAGCCACAAAAATCTAGAAACGCAGGCATCGTGTATACTTTACTTTTCATCACCATCCTCATCTCCATATGAACCAAACACTACTAAGTCCATATCATTGTCATCTTTAATATTCATGACAAGACATTAAGCCCCTCCATTGGTCCAGGCTTTCATCATTGTGGATGAGGTTATTCCATTCTTGCCCTTTTTGTTGCCACAAGATGGTTGTTAGAAGTTCCTGAAGCTCCAAACCTCTGTGGTAAAATCCGGTGAGAAAGAGAATAACAAAACAAAACATTTCTCAAACAAAAAGTTTCAGAATACAGTCTCCTTTATTTGACTTCCCTGAATTGTACCCTGTGGCTGCTTATGAAGTTATACTATCCAGGAAGGTGGAATATGATGATTGGTTTAAATTAAACAAGTCAATCCTTGATCAAGGA
Source organism: Avahi laniger (assembly GCA_963575035.1). Lineage (NCBI taxonomy): Eukaryota > Metazoa > Chordata > Mammalia > Primates > Indriidae > Avahi > Avahi laniger. The sequence continues at coordinate 11,562 of CAUYSK010043797.1, read as the reverse complement.
CACGACCGATATAAGCCATATCACAGAATCAGGGGACTTTTCAAAACAGTTAATGGGGCAACAATTTCCAGCATAACTGCATCATTCAGTCCTCTTATTGTTAGCCCAGTGACATTCCTAAAATGCAAATATAAACATGTCACTCATTCTCTCAAACCCTGTCAGTACCTACACATTTCTCTAAGGATTATGTCCAAATATCTTACCAAAGCTAGCTCTTGATTACTTTTTAATTTACATATGATTATCAATTATCTAATAATGACACTAATTAAAATAACTACCACTTTATGGGGTTTTACTACTCACACTCGAAAGAATACTAAATACTGCATAATCAAAATCACATTTAACCTTCCCCAAATGTTCTTATTCTTTGTCTGCAAGTAAGGAAACTGAGGCTAAGAGACATAAGTAAGGTCACAACGATAAATAACAGAGTCAACCTCCTGGGCTTTTCACTATACTCTTCTGCTCAACAACCATTTGTTTCTCCCCAGCAAAGTATCTAGCTAGAAATGGAAGAACCGTGTAAATAATCTAGTCCTTTTCTTTATATTTGATATGAGGAAATAAGTTTAAAATGCCATTTGGTCTAGATTGCATCCTTATAAGCTAGTCTAAGCAAAACATGATTGTGCCTTAAAACCATGAAGTTGTTAGAGGTGATGGATAAAGTGTCCACATTTGACAAATATCTGTAAATAAGGCTAAATAGTATACATGTTCATTAGAAGTTTAGTAAAAATAAAGGAGACAACTAGTGCTTAGCACAATGTCACCCCTAGTATTTAATGTATTACTTTAAACAATTGTTATTACAATTTAAAATTGACAGACTATGCATTAATATACTCTCAGAGCCAAAATATTAATTCTATAGATGAAGACATTCTAATAATACATATGATTATTTTCATTAAATATCTTTCTTGAGCTGTATATAAATACTGTTGTGGTTTGAATGAGTCCCCTTCAAAATTCAGGCGTTGCCAATGTGGTGGTATTGAGACGTGTGGCCTGGGGGAGACGAATAGGTGAGGAGGCCTGCTCCTTTTTCCGTGGGATTAGGGTCCTTATAAAAGAGGCTTCATGCAGTGTTTGGCTAACTAGCTTGTGTGCCTTTCTGTCTTCAGCCATGTAAGTACACAGCAAGAAGGCCCTTACCAAATGCAGGTGCCTTGACCTTGGACTTTCAGCCTACAGAACTGTGGAAATGAATTTTTTGTTTCTTTTTTAAAATTATTCAGTTTCAGATATTCTGTTACAGCAGCACAGACTACGACAAATACATTTCTGAAACACATCTATATTAACTCATTGTGTTATTGTGATGTACATGAATTTATGCAATACGTCTTGTTAGTATTAAAATCTTACAGAAACCAGACTTTCTTCAGATAATTGTAAAAGAACATATTCTTTAATACAGGTCAGATAAAATTTTGAATTTATCTCAGAATATTCCCTGTCCATCTAATACTGTGAAGATCTCTAGTTATTTCTTTTCTGGCTGTTCGAAGTTGCACTTGAACATTCTTTTCCTGGAACTGATATTTTTCTTTACTTTCCTAAATAAGATGAAAAGAACAGACAGGGCTTTTCTCAGAGGTGGTTGTATTCATGATTTCCAATTTCAGCGTCTTGGGTATTCCCATACCAGAAGGTACTGTGACATTTGTCCAGTTTTGATTATATCAAGCTAAGTTCCCAAACTGATTGTGTTTCCTTATTTGCAAAATCATTAATCACTTAGGGGAACAAACTTCCTAAGCAATAAGGAAGAAAATATACATATCATGTTTCATTTTATTTCTTTAATAACACTTTAAATCTGGTTTACAAATATTCTCCCTTTTTTGGCTCACATTGCATAGCCCAATGCCAACTTAGGAAAAAATACGGGTAATCATAATCATACCTTTTGGCATACTAAATAGCAGTTGTAATATATGGAGAGAAATGGCATAAGAATAAATTTTCAATTTACTACAATTATTGCAATGCTTCCTTTTAGGGGTAATAACCTATTTTGTTTGTTAGAAAATTTTAAAATATATCAAAGAGATGAGTTACTACATATCTAAGTCATTATACCAGTGGTGATATTAAATAATTCTTGCAGAAATATATTTCCTTTGTATGTATACAAAATTACAAAATTCAGAACTAAAGGACATAAAATAATTTGAATCAATATAAAATTAAATAGAAATTAAAAATTCAAAGTGGTGCCCTAGTCTATTTTTCTGATCTTAAAACATATTTGCTTTCTATGACACAACTCAAAATAGAGCAAAAAAATATTGCTTTATAAACCATCCCAAAGTATACTGAACTATCTTTTCAATATTTTTTAATAAGAAACCTTGTTCAGAAATAAAGGCAAAATTTCCCTCTGAAACAAAGGGAAGCCATGTTTACTGTCCATTATAAAATCTTTGGGATCTCTACGCTTGTGGTCTCTCTCCTGTAATGTTATCCATCAGCTGTGCAAGTGTCATGTGTTCTTCTTTGGGTTACTCTGTGAGAACTGGAGTTTGAGAAAGTCACACATGAAAATGCTATCGTTCCATCTATTATTATTACTGAAAATAATATAGTCTTTTGTCTTTGATCAAGGTGGGAATATTCTGCCAGTATCCATGAAATGTGGCAGACTAATTTGTTAGCTTGCAAGTAGGGTGATATTTCAGACCTTTCAAAGCTTTTAATAATCCATGTTGACAAATTTCTGTATACACACATACACACAAATACATGTAGAAAGTCTGAAGTGGTTCCACAGATCATGCTAATATTCTGAGAGGAAAGGAGGAGTGGAGGAGAATGAATCAAGAGAAATTATAAAGAAGGCTGTTCAATAGCATCTGTAATGCTTCATTTCTTTTAAAATAATCTAAATAAAATGGTAAATTATTAACTTGAATGTTGTGCAAATGGTTATTTGTTGTATTGTTTTCATAATTTTGCATATATTTTTAATATTTCCTAATAAAACCAAGAAAATATGATTAAATGATGATTAAATTCCACATGATTGTTAAATTCTGTGGTTGAACAGATGGTTCCAGTCACCTAGTATTGCATACATTCATTATTTTGCTCTTTTTTTAAGATAGCCTATCCAAGGGGTTATCAAACTTACAGTGAAACAACTAGAATTACAAAAATCTTTTTTTTTTGAGAAAAGTCCATTTTATCTTTAGGCAACACTCATTATTAGAAAGACCCTTCTAACTTTTACCCATAACTCTCTCTTATAGTTCCCATCCATTAGACTTTATTTTATTGCTGGGTTCATATAGTCAACATCCTAAACATTTTTTTTTACATCTGTGGTAGTGTACATGCACAGACACACACACACACACACACACACACACACACAGTATCAGAAATCAGAAAATATCAATTCAAGTGCAGAAGTTACCATTTGCTAATTGTGTAATATTGCCTAAGGATCAGAACTCTTATGACCCTTATTTGCTTATTCGCTTATAATTCTGGGATAACAATTCCTGTCCTTTATAACTGTTGGGGTTGTTGAGTATTAATTGAGTTCATTTGTGTGAAGACTCTTTGTGAGTGTTAAAGCACTATAAAATATGGTATTTTTAAAGACAATGGTCACGCTGCCTTGCTTTTATCATCTCCTCATTTTTGTTTTACTCCAGACAAACTTAATTTCACTTACCATTCAGCATAAAAGCTGCTTTAATATCCTCTCATCATCCTGATCTTTCTCCCCTGAATATGCTGAGCAAAGGACTGTCTCCTTTCTAATACTATTTAAATTACAAACTCAAAACAATTCAAGGACAGAAAAAAAGCAACATAGTATGAATAACTAACTTTAAAACTATGATAATCAATCATAAAAGGACAAATGCATTTATAGTTTCTTTTTCAATTACAAAGAATAAGATATTATTTTAAAACACATAAAAGTGATTTTGGTCTTGAGTTAAAGCCAAAAAAATCAGAGATTATAGTCAAGGAGCCTCAAAGATTTATGAAATTTTATTTATAGGATAAAGACAAAATGCAAAGCATGAACATGTTAAGTCAGCAAAGACAAATATAGATGAGAATCATGGCTTTGGAATCAAACCCAGATTCAAATATTTCCCCAGATTCTAACAAAACATTTTTTAAAAATATGTTTAAATATAGTATATGTGCTTCATAGAGCAAGTTCAAATATAATAGCCCCATCAGCAACAATCAGTTTTATAGTCCAGTATGTTTGTGAATACCTTTTTTCTGCACCACATCTTTGGTTTAGTGTAATCTAATTTTAAGAATTCTTAAATTCATTCTTTTTTAATTTTTTCTTTTCCTATGCATTTCTCCCTTCTTCCTGAGGACAGGTCAAATGTTATTGAGCCCTTTTATGAACATGAGGCACATGCGTTCTATATAATGATAGATGTTCCTGCTCTGTAAAAACATAAATTGTCAAATAGGATTACAATGAAAACTCACGCAACATTATTCTCCATAGTAAATCTGATATGATGTTGATGCACGTTAGTCAGTTTTTAACATAGTTGGGCCTGGATCCTAATCTTGGCTAAGCCACTTGTTTGAAGGACTTAGATTTCTCCTATGTAAAATAAAGGTGTTGAACTAGACTGGTGTATCCCAAACTTAACTTCCTTCTGTGCCATCCTTGTAATTGTTGAGACATCCACAATTATTTGTTATTTTATTTATTTAATATTTAAATTAATTCAATTTTTGATTACATATATCTTTTAAGTGGAAACTATAATATTCTACCATAAATGGAAAGCCAGTATTACTTTTTATTAATAGAAAGCAACCATAAAATTGTAATTAAAGTGGAGCTGGATAGTCCTACACAGGCAAGACTCATTCTGTTGTTTGATCTCTCTTTGGGGAAAAGGGATATTAGCTCCTGTTAGAGCAATGTCAAAGACAAATTAAATTATCTATTTCCTAAACATAATCCAAAAACTCAAAAGGGAGTTGAAAGGGGAATAACTTCTTCATTGGCATTTATTTAATGTAGTGTTTCACCTGGTTCAATGATTTCTCATGTTTGCTCTCTCTAATGGCCAATGCTTCTAGGATTTGTAAGTGCAGACAAATTTTAGGTGTACTAATTATAATGATGTTAATGCTGATAATTATTTAGCTTGATGTATTAAGTTCTTATTATGTGCCAGGAAATAATCAAAGCACTTCATATGTTTTTCTTATTTAATGCTCAGAACAAATCTGTAAGGTAGTCACTACTGTAGTCTATATTACACACAAAGAAAGGAAGACAAACTGAAGTAGTGATCCCATGGTAGGGATAGAGAGAGAGAAAGGTTAAGAGAGACTCTAATATAAATAAAAATAACATTTAAGAAAATAAGTAGACTCTTAAAAATATAATTTGCAGGGAAAAATTACAAATTAATTTAGTCATAAATTTCTGAGAATGTTCTTAAATATCCTTAGAATTATTATTTTTTAGTTTTTTAAGAACATGTAAAAGGCATGAGTATCACTGTATCCCTAATGCCTAGAGATATGCACATAATAGAAGAGCAGGTAGGTAGAAAGGTAAGAAAGAATCAAAACCTGAAAGGAGCATAGAACAAAGAGCTAAGTAGATAAGAAAACACAGCCTGAACTATACAAGTAATGTCAGAATATTTAGAGCCAAGAATTAATCCTGGTAACATCTGGACTAAGGTAAAGATGCTAAGGCCTTAGACAATCAGCTTGAGAAGACTCTCCAAATCTTTCCCACAAGCATCGGGACTGCCATTCCAATGAGCATTCTTCTTAATGCCATAGGGAGATAATTCTGGGTAGTACTGAAGAGCATGCACAAATCACCAATCTGCAAGAATATTTTTAGATTCTTTTAGTTTAGATTACATATCCACCATTAATCTTATACTGTGCTAAATTATACTTTGGATTTGTACATTGTGGATGAATGGTGAACATGAGTATGAGAGGATGTTAATTTAATTTGCCTAGAATGAGAATGTTATAATAACAAAGGAAATAAGGTTTCTGGATCTTAGCCAAACACAAAATAAATTGATGGAAATTTATTTTTCATTATGTTTTGGCTTCATTTATATTGACATGACTGTAAATGTAGATCTCTGTGAATAGACTAACCACAATTCAGTGTAAGGCTATTTGATCCACAAGCAAAAAATTAAAATACGGATGAGCTTTGGAATCCCAACATTGCTTTTTATTTGAAGACCTTAGAGCTTTTTTCAGAATTTTAACAATATAAGATGGCATTACTTGCAAAGATTTACATGTTGAGTGAAGAAGGGAGACTGTGAGGTTTCTCCATCTCTGAAGTATTGGATCCAGGAATAAAATACACTCTTGTTATTTTAATTAACTTGGATTTCTTGCCAAGTTTTGCTAATTATTATTGCTTTAAATCTAGTAAGACAATTTTTCCAGGTATCACTTATCAACCATCAAATATGTAGAATTTAGACAAAAACTTGGGGATAAGAAATTAAGTCTTTGATGAAATAAAAAGGAAATATGAAATTTAATCATTAAAAGCCCTTATACATCATTCATAAATATCCTAAATTTCCTCCTTTCTCACAGTCTAGTTTTTTTTTTTTTTTAATTTTAGACATGAATCTAATGAGACTGTTCATTTGGTTTCTTAAGCCACAACAAAAACAACAAATTAGAACAGGGTAATTTTGCAAGAAGCTGACAAAATCAACAGTTGCAAGACATAACAACTGTAAAACGAGAAGAGACAATAAGAGAGAAATACTGCTTCAAGCTGAGACAAGATGTCAGAGGATGACATTCCGGGGTATTTATTGAACAGGTATTTTTCAGACTTTGCTAATATCAAGGGAAAGTGCAGGTCCCAATTAATCAAAGCAGAAGCTTTATGACAGCAAGAGTCAAAGTGTTTTATATTCCCTATGTATTTTTGCCCTAATCATATTAACTAACATTTAGACAGTGTTCACACTGAGATAGCGGCGGGTGAGATAATATTTTACAAAAACCTGATCAGACCTGGAGCATTTACTTTAAAGGTGGCAGGTGGAACAGACACAGGGTTTTGTCCACAACCAGAATACTACCTCAAAGGAATGGAGGCCTGCTCTTCTTATGGTTTTATCTGGAGCAGAAATAATGGGTTATATTTGCAACAAATAATAACTTTTTACCTTACTTAAGTCAGAATCCATGTGCAGATTCCTTTCTTTTCTATAGTAGCAGCATTACACATAATTCTCCAAGAATCACGTTTGGATTGTTGCAGTGGGTGTACATGTCTTGGTAAAATCTTGCTACATAGAGTGTGGTACTTGTACCAGTAGCATGAACTACACCTAGAGTTTGCTTGAAATGAGGAAACTCATACCATAACTCAAACTTTCTGAATCAGAATAATTAACAATATTTTAACAAGATCTCCAGCTTATTTATATGTGCATTAACATTGGAGAAGCATTGTTATGAAAAGTGACATGCAGGTTTTGTGACAATTTGATTAAAAGTCACTATTTATTTAAACATTTTCCTCAGAGGTTAGTTGTGTGGGGCTTCTTTGAGAACTTCAGCACAACTTTACAATGAGTGCTTCAGAACAAAAGCATATATTTTTGCAACATGAGGGGTATCAACCTGTGAAAACACAGCCACACAGCCAGTGTTCACAGAAACCGTGTTCGGTCACGTGAGTAAATCTTCAAAGTTAAATTATATCCAGGGTATTGTCTTTATGATGTTTGAAATGTTTTATTGAAATAGTTCTATTAAAAATGGTTGAAATACTTACCTTTTGTACCTATTGTTGCATTGAACCTAGTTTTCTGATTTGCCAAATAAACAAGATGATACTTTATGTTGTCTAGTTTCTAAACACCAAAAACAGAGACACTCTATTTGCTTGCTCTTCAAATACCTGACAGTGTGTTTTGTATATAACACCTACCAATATGCTTTTTAGTTTAAGACACATTGAAGTAAATAAAGCAAAGGGAAAGGAGGGAGATATTAGAACTGAGTTATTGATAAATCTAACTGTAATATTCTCAAGGAGCTAGAAACTGAAACTTCACAGATCTATATTTGTACTTATTTTGACTTTGCAAATACAATTTGAGCATCAATGATCTCAGAATCTGAAATGCCGCAAAATCCAAAGTTTTTGAAGTGCTATCATAATGACAGAAATGGAAAATTCTACACTTGACCTTATGTGATAGATGATAGTAAAAAGGCAGTCAAAATTTGATTTCCTGTATAAAATTACTAAAAATATTGTATAAAATTACCTTCAGACTATGGGTATGAATTATATATAAAATATAAAAGAAATTTGTGTTTAGAGTTGGCTATCATCCCAAGATATCTCATTACGTATATGCAAACTTTCGAAAATCCTAAAAAATCCAAAATTCAACATACTTCTGGACCCAAGCATTACAGAAAAGGAATATTCAGCCTGCACTTATAGCTAACAAGTATTTTAACACTAGACAAATGTGATTCATGTATTTATCTATATTTTATGTCTATATCTATGTAGAATAATTTTAATATCATAAAAAGCTACTGTGAAAAACGCAATCAGAACATTATCAGAAAATTGTATCTCAGCTTTTGCTAATTTTAAGTACAGTAGTTTAAACTTCTTTACCATTTCTTAGAGGCTCTCAGAACATGTAGAATCAACTAATAATCAAGTATTTGTTAGGCATTTGATCTAAGCTGATATTTTACTGGATCCCAAACAACGAGGCAAAGATCACAAAACATATAACTCTGCTTTATATGTTCTGTCCTTCCAGGTGCTATAGAACCTATTTTCACTTCTGAAAGAAGGATTAAGTTTATTAATCAATAAAATTATACTAATAGTATTTCAAGTACTAGATTAATAGAAGGTTAACATGCAAAGGAACTAAACACTTAACTATATCATAGAGAACTTAATGATATTTTGATAAATTCTATAAAAATCTTGGTAATGCCAAAGATTAACAATTAATATATAAAAATAGAGAAAATAAAGGATGTCTGCTAATTCTGTGGTCAGCAAAAGGTCATTATATTGCAGCACAGTAAAAGATTATACACACATATTATATTTCATTATAGCATTGGACCTAATCTATTAAAAACTGAACCATGAACATCAGCACATAAGACCCTTCATATTATACTATAGAGGCATAACTTGTTTTATTTAGCTTCATTTTATTGCACTTCACAGATGTAGCATGTTTCTGAATTAAGGGTTTCTGCCCACCCTGTGCCAAGGAAGTATATTGAGGTAATTTTTCCAACAGCATGTGCTCACTTTGTGTCTCTGTGTCACATTTTGTAATTCTCACTATGTTGTAATTCTCACTATCTTTCAAACTTGTTTATTATTATTATATCTGTTACAGTGATCTGTGATCAGTGAGCTTTGATGTTACTATTGTAATTGTTGCACCACAAATTGTGTCCATATAAGGTAGCAAATTTAATCTATAAATGTATGTGTTCTGAACACTTCACCTATTAGCCATTCTCATTTCTCTCTCTTTATGCATGCCTCCCTATTCCCTGAGACACAACAAAATTGAAATTAGGCCAATTGATAACCCTTCATTAGGCTCTATGTTTTCAAGTGAAAGGAAGAATTGCACATCTCTCAGTGTAAATCAAAAGCTAGAAATGATTAAGGTTAATGAAGGCATGTTGAAAGCCAAGATAAGCCAAAAGCCATGCCTCTTGTGCCAGTTAGCCAAATTGTGAATGCAAAGGAAAAGTTCTTGAAGGAATTCAAAGTGCTACTCCAGTGAATACATGAATGATAAGAAAGCAAAACAGCCTTATTGCTGATATAGAGTAAGTTTGCGTGGTCTGGATAGAAGATGAAATAGACCACAGCAACAGCAGGATCTTAACTATTTTCAATTCTTGAAGGCTGAAAAGGTGAGGAAGCTGCAGAAGAAAAGTTGGAAGCTAGCAGAGGTTGATTAATGATGTTTAAGGAAAGAAGTTATCTCTATAACATAAAAGTGCCATATAAACCTACAACAAGTTATCCAGACCTATAACTAGGATATTCGATGAAGGTGGCTATGTTAAACAACAGGTTTTCGGAGGAGATGAGACAGTTTTATATTAGAACATGCCATCTAGGATTTTCATAGCTATTGAGGAGAAGTCATTGCCTGTTTCAAAATTTCAAAAGACAGGCTACCTCTTGTTAGGTGCCAATGTTGCCATTGACTTTTAAGTTGAAGCCAATGATTATTCACCATTACAAAAATCCTAGGATCCTTAAGACCTATGCAAAATCAACTCTGCACTCTATAAATGGAACAACAAAGCCTAGATAATAGCACATCTATTTACAGTATTATTTACTGTATAAATTTTTTATTTACTTTTATTTCAGGATATTATGAGGGTACAAACATTTTGGTTATATTTTATGACTTTGCCTCACTCAAGTGAGGGTTAGAGGCATGCCCTTCCCCTCTACAATGCTCACCACGTCCATTAGTTATGAGTTTACCGCCACCTCAACCCCCTAACCCCTGGAGAATATTACTACCGTGTGAGCACCATGGTGTTGATCAGTTAGTGCCAATTTGATGGCGAGTACATGTGGAGCCCATTCTTCCAATCTTGTGATACCTCACTTCAGATAATGGACTCAAGCTCTATCCAAGAAAATATAAGAGGTGCTAGATCACCATCATTTCTTATAATTGAATAATATTCCATTGTATACATATACCAAATTTTAATAATCCACTAATGAATTGATGGGCACTTGGGTTGTTTCCACATAGTTGCAACAATGAATTGTGCTGCCATAAACATTCGGGTGCAGATATCTTTATTATAGAATGTCTTTTGCTCTTTTGGGTAGATGCCTAATAGTGATATTGCTGGATTGAATGGTATTTCTATTTTTATCTCTTTGAGGTATCTCCAAATTCTTTTCCACAGAAGTTGCACTAATTTGCAGTCCCACCAGTAGTGTAAGAGTGTTCCTGTCTCTCCACATCCTTACCAGCATTTGTTGTTTTGGGATTTTTTTGATAGAGCCCAATCTCACCGGGGTTAGGTGATATCTCATTGTGGTTTTGATTTGTATTTCTCTAATGATTAGAGATATTGAACATTTTTTTATATGTTTGCTGGCCATTATACTGTCTTCTTTTGAAAAGTTGCTGTGCATTTCCTTTGCCCATTTATTGATGGGGTTGTTTGATTTTTTTCTTGTTGATTTTTTTTAAGTTCTAGGTAGATTCTTATTATCAGCCCTTTATTGGATGTGTAGAGAGCAAACATTTTATCTCATTCTGTAGGTTGTCTGTTCACTCTAATGATAGTTTCCTTGGTTGTGCAAAAGCTTTTTAATTTGATCCGATCTCATTTATTTATTTTTGTTGCTGCTGTGATTGCTTTGGGCATCTTCTTCATAAATTCTTTGCCTAGGCTGATGTCTGAAAGGGTCTTGCCAACATCTTCTTCTAGAATTCTTAAGGTTTCATACCTTAGGTTCAAGTCTGTTAT
>CAUYSK010043795.1:0-82597 GCA_963575035.1 Avahi laniger | reverse complement strand
GGATGGTGATTGACAGTGACTGAGGATGCTGGTGATAGTGATGCTATGTCAGGGCATGACCATCACTGGTCCCATTCTTCTCTTCACAGAGGACCCACAGGGGCTACTCTACAGGTGAGTTTGAAACTTGGAAGCCTACGGAGGTGCCCTGCTTGGGCTTTCATGTTTCAAAAAGGCAGACTAGCATTTCCACATTGGTTTTCTCCAGCTGCATATCTTCTGGCCTCTGCTCATGCAAGTGCCACCTCACTCTGAGAAAATGCCAGCCTCTTCGAGGTGAGCTGGAGCCTAGGGAGGCAGAGGCGGGAGAATTTCCAAAGGTCAGAATGACTCAGCCCTGCTCTGAGAAGCCTCGGGTGATAGGGGAGGTGGTGCTGTCAGCACAAGGAAATACTAGAGCCCTCTTCACCACTTTTCCTCATGACTAAAAGCTTGCCTCACTATTTTCTGGCCCTCTTCTGCAAGTCTAATCAGGGAACCTAGGTGCTTTCTATATTTGAATTGCAACTAATGGTTCAACTCCAAAACCTCTTAGCAAACTCTTCAATGTTTGCTTGGACAAATTTCCCAAGAGGCCCAGCTGGAAGGAAAATTGGTGCCCAAGAAGCTCCAGGGTCTTCCACCAGCCAGCCTTGCTTAGACTGCAGGTCAGAACCTGGAGAGGAGAACAGGAAGTCCACTTGGAAGCTGCTCCCTCCAGCCTGTGCTCTCCAGGGGACAAGAGCAGAGCTGTCCCAAATACAGCACAGCTGCTTCATGAGGAAGGGAAGCTGATAACACTTACTTCAAGATGCTGGGGAGGGGGCATCTGGAACAGAACAGACTGGGCTAAGGCGGAGGACAGCAGTCTGGGGCACACAGTTGAACGGAACCCCTCTAGGTGAAAATGCGGCAGTTTTGCCATCAGCCTCCTCTGTCTCATGCTACCTGATCCACACATACCTGACCCTGTAGATATGTGAAGATGTGCCCCTGGGCTGGGTGTTTAAGGATTCCTTCTTCTCCTAGGGTCTGTGGTTCTAGAAACAAGATATGGTAGACAAAACACCCAAGGATTGATAGTCACGGATTCTAATCCTGACTTTGCCAGGAACACGCAGTAGGACTCCTGCTGAATCCCTGGCCCTCTCTTTTAGCCATCAACTATTTCAAGTACCCTTTCTTGACCTTCCAGGCTACCTTGAAGTGCTATAGTACTGCAAATACTGAATTTGGGTGCCTTGCTTTTTGCTAATGCTCTCATGCTGAGAATACAACAGTGAACAGCATGGTTGTGTTCTCTTACCTTGTGGAATTATTTGCTAGCGGGGGAAGGAGTAGAAGAAGGTACAAATAAATACTTAAGCTGACATATAATAGCAAATGGTGACAAGTGCTGTAAGGTGAGAGGAAGGTCCCTCAGAGCAAAGACAGCAGCAACCTAATTTATTTAAATGACTATGTCAACGAAGATCTTGTTTGAAAGATATAATCTTTAAACTGAGATAGCAAAGACTGGGTAAGATTGGGTAAGATTTATCCAGGTAAAAAGAGAAAGTATTCCACTATTCCAGAGAAGTGGATCAGCACATGAGGATGCTCCAAGGCAGAAAAAACTTGACACTTTCCTGAGCCTCTGTTACATTTCCTATGTTGCAATTTACATTGAAATACTACATAATAAAGACTGTGATCTTTTCCCAGAGGTTAACTCTAATTCACACTCCAGGAGTACTGAATTACTATTTTCAGCTTCTAATCAAAAACCGATGCTGCAAGGATTATAAACCGGGGTATGAACTACCCTAATTTGGAATCAACATCCTCAGAGGTGGTTACTTAGCACTTAAAATATACCTGTGTAAATTTGCACCAGAGGGTTTGCTGACTTGCATAAGGGCTGTTAGAAATAATTCTTCATGAGTAAAATGAATAGTATTTACATTAGCATCTGGCAAGCCCTACGATCTCAGATCTCCCTGCTGCTCGGGAAATCCAGCGCTGTGCTGTCCAGCAGAACTTTCTGTGAGTGGGAAACGGTCTATATCTGTGCTATCCACTATGGAGTCACCAGCTACGTGACGTGAATGAGCACTTGGAATGTGGCTTGAGAGAAATGGATAACCTAAATTTAGGTAGATAACCTAAATTTTAACTGTATTTAATTTTAAATAATTTAAATGTAAATTAGCCACATGTGGCTAGTGGCTACCACATACTACAGGTCAGAGCCTAACTGATCCATCTTCCCTCCTCTTCATGGAGGGACCTGCTATCTGATTAGACCACAAAGCTGACAAGTCCTGCTTCAAAATATCACTGTGTCCACCTCAAAGTGGGCACTAAATTGTTTGCTACTAAATAGTTTGCAATACTGTTAATTTGTTTGCTTTTCTTTTTACATGCGTGATAGTGTCCACGTGTTGGCGGAATTTAGTCCTAAACGTGCTTTCGCTGTAACAAAGCATGTGTGAGTGAGGTTGTAGGGAGGAGACACACAGTCCACCCACCACACTCCCAGGGCCCACCTATCACTAGCTACAAGAAGCTATTAATATTCACCAAAAGAATCTGACACTTGTATAACAGCCCAATTGAATCGAATCTGTTTTCAACAGCCTCAGTTTCTTTGCCTGTAAAAGCAGGAATTTGAGTGAGATGCTGGGTGGTCCCTGAGAGCCCTTCCAAACTCCCCTAGAGTGGAACTTGTAATAGAAATGCAAATTGTCGGAGCTGGGAGAGACTCAGCCAGGCTCCCTATGCCCAGAGAGGTGAAGTGCCCTACCCAGGGTCACACAGCACATTAGTGACCAGGCGGCACGTGCCGCTAAGTTGCCCAGTCCCCATTCCACTTTAGTAGGGGAGATCACGAAGACATCTGTACTTTACCTCGAGGCAGTGCGAGGGGGCTCCCAAATGAGGCAATTCATTACATCAGAAGTATGGATGGGATATGAGTTGTACTTTTTCTCGCCTTACAGACGACAGGTGAAAGGAATAGAGATGAGAGAAAGAGGTCTGCTGTACTTCAGGACTCGTCACGGACAGCATGGACTTCCCCTTCCCCTCAGTCTGGGCTTGTCATATGATTTGATTTTGACCAGTAAGTTATGATAGGATATTAGCAGCCGTGATGCAAGCAGAAGCTTGGGATATGCATGCATGTTTGGACATTCCCTCTTATGCCTCTGCCAAGCCCTGAAAAAGCATGCATAATTACTCCACTGGTCATGGAAGGATGAAAGACACACGGGGCAGATCCACCAGAGCCAACCTGCAGACATGCAGCTGGAAGGAGAGCCACCCAGCTGAGCCCACCCTTGATTAGCCAGCCGTATTCTGCCCATAGACAGGTGAGCACGCCCACCTGGGCTCACAGAACCACTCTAGCCAACTAGAAGACCCAGGAAAATACAAGGTGGATGGAGCCACTCACAGCTAGAGACAGCTTGTTACACAGCATTTTTATGCCAACAGTTGATTGATGTACTCAGAGATGAAGTGGCTTCAGGCCACACCTCTAGTAAGAACGTAGCTGGAATTCCAACTCTGCAGGGAGTGAGATCATGCTTCATGGACAGGGTGAGCCTGCAGCTAACCATCTAAACAGAGCCTCTTTAGGGGGTGATAGGGGACAGTGAATGTTATTCTGAATCTGTGAAATGATCCTGAAGTGTTAGGCGCCTCCCCAACCCCAAACACCACACTTAGTGGATGTGTACAAGCATTTTTGGCAGTCTAGATTTTTCTTGCAGCCACCAAAGAGTTCGGAACATGGGATATCCACACAGTTTGACATACACCCCCAACCACCCCATGGCAAGAAAGCTCCTTCCAACACAAAATGTCAAGATTTCAGAATTTCCTGGTGGACAGGGGCTGAGGACTTCCACCACGCTGATGCCGGGTCTCCTTTGCCCTAACACTCCCTGCTTGGCGCCACTGCCAAGTGTTTCAGCTCCCCCTTGTTATGGTCTTCCTAACCACTCCGGGGACAGAGGGGTTTTACAGATAAGGCACTGAAGTCCAGTGAGGCCAGGCTGTCTGTTACAGTCACCCAGCAAGTGAGACTCTGATGGCACCGGTTCCAAAGTACCAGTTCGTCCCAGTAAGGGGGGGCACCACGGCATCCAACCAAGAGGCCCACCCACCAGGCAAGCTGGGCTCTTCCCTGGGAGCACCGGAGAACACACCAAAGGGGAAAGAAGGGACAGAATTTTCTTTCTCCGTTTCCCTACCCTTCCCATCCCCAGAGACAGTCTGGGGCAGCTGTTCAGCATTCATCACACACAACAGTCTACATTCAGACAGACACTGCTTAGGATTAGATGGGTGGCCAAGGAGGAAGTGTTATCAAACCCTCACCCCATGGGCCCATCCTGCGATTCCACCAACCTTCTCTTTAGGAATTCTAATTCCTAGTTAAAAATGAAAGCAAAAACCCTTACAATTAAAAACTTGAGAGGAATTTTTTTTAAACAAAGCAACTCCACTCATTTTGCTAATGACAGGAGGCTGAGGGGTCATCCTCAAGCTCCAGGTGGGGGCTCTTCACCCACGTGATCTACTCTCACCCTACCACTGACAGCTAGGGGTCCGGCCTCCCTTCCCACTCCTCCCCCCACACCCTCACTCTCACACACTTTCGGTCCTCCCACAGAGACGGATCCCATTAACGTAAACTGCATATCTACCGAGCACTGAGCATTGTCTAGGTTGCAGGAACATAAATTGTCCCATGGGATCCTCAATCCCCAAGGCTGGGAAGGATCATTCCCATTGTACAGATGGGGAAAGTGAGGCTCACTGACATAAATTGCCAGAGATCACAGAGCTTAGCCAGTGTTGGATCCAGGGATGAAGTCGCTTGTGTGAGACCCCCAAAGACCGTTCCCCCTTCTTCCCTCCGTACATCCACTCATTCTAAACACTGCACAAAAAACAAAAACTGTATCCTTGGGGATACTGTGGTTTTGCTCCAATCAGGAGCAATCTCCCCAATTCCCCACCCCAACTCTCTAATTTCCACCACAAATAGCACCACTCAGAGATGGGGGCCCACCCCTCAGGGAACCCAAAAAAGCACGGGGAGGGCACTTAAGACCAAAGACCCTACATTCACTAAACACAGGTGTCATCTCCTCAGTGGTGGCTGTGGGGCCGGACGCAGACCCTCCGAGCTGAGGACAGTCTGGTTTATCTGCTAGAGGACAGGCCACACAGCTCCGGGCACAGGTGAGGGGACTTCGCCCTTCTGTGACCACCTGGAGGTCAGTGACAGTGCCTGGGCTGTGAACTGAGTTCATGCCCACTGAACCACAGTCACACTCCTCAACCCTTGCCTCAGTTTCCCTTCTGGCCCCAAGAGGCACTGGCTATATCGAGTAAGAAAAGCACTTCAGATTCCAACAAATGTGGACTTCGGTTCTGGATCTGCCCACTGGCAGTGGGCCTATCGCTTCCACTGTCTGAGACCGCGTTTCTTCATTTCTGTCTGGGGTGGCTCCCAGTGACTGGCACCCCCCTCTCAGCAGGGGGGAGCATCAGCAGTTTTACAGTCATCATGATAACTCACATTTATTCAGAACATGCCATGAGCTGAGTCATGCTTTTGGCTTATTTTATGAATTTACTCATTTAATTCTAATAAAAATCCCATGCAGTGATGAGGGTGGCACTGTTATCAACCTAGGCTAAGATGAGGAAGGAGGTTCAGAGAACTTACCCGAAGTTACAGAACAAAAAAGCAACTGATCTGGGATTCACACCCAAGCAGTGCCCTAAGGCAGAAGTTCTCACCAGGGACAGGGGTTGGAAGTCAGGTGGGGGGCAAAGGGTTGATCTTGCTCCCCACCCAGGAAACATTTAGCATTGTCCAGAAACATTTTTGGTTGTCACAAGCGGTTGGGGATGCTATTGGCTCCTAGAGGCAGAGGCAGGGATGCTGCTAGACATCCTACCATGCACAGGACAGTCGCCCACCACGAAGACTTAACTGACAGAAATGTCGATGGTGTTGAGGCTGGAAAACTCTGGGGAATTCAGGAACACAGAGCAAGGCCAGTTAGGAAAGCCCCTGGCCAAGGCTGCCGTGATGATCAAGTCAGAAGCTGCCCATGGGCACGCCAGCACCCTAATCCTTGGGGGGAGGCCAGGGGAGACCTGTTACTTGGCTCTGGGAGTGACAGACTGAGCCACAAGATGGCGCACGTAAGTGACAACAACGGTGAAGCCGAAGTGCTCATCTTTTTTCTTTGATTTTATTTTTCATTTTGATGGAGATTATGCTATTTTAACATTCTTATGGCAAAAATACTCGATGACTCATGTGTCATGATTCGCATAGCTGATTTCATGGATTTTTGATAGTTCCATCCTGGTTCCTACAGCTAGGATTATTTTCTGTTTTGGGGGGGTGTAGGGGGGGTCTGTGCTCATTGCCCACTGCTCTGACCCCAGTTCCACATTGAGCATCATGTCCCGTAAACGCAGATTTGGATTCATGGAAGGGACGGCGTGAGAGCAGGGCACAAAATGTAGCACTTTGACTGGAAGACCTGGGAGGGGGCTGAAGGGAGCTTCAGGTAGAACAGCCAGAAAAAAAAAAAACAAAAAACTGATGGACACCTTGGGGCAGCCATTGGGCCGATGGAAAGGGTGCAAACCGGGGAGCTGGACAAATGTGTGCTCAAACCTTGGCTCTGGCACTGATGAGGGGCTTTAAGCAAACCAGGGAATCACTTACAGTCTCATCTTCTCATCTGTAATTTGATTTAACAATACCTGTTTTGAAAAACTTTGGATTCTTGCAGCAATAAGACAAAGTCATAGGCAAAGAGAAGATTGTAAGCTCTAAAAGGGCTACAGGTAGAGGTTACTAGAGACAGAAGTGGTTCTAAGTGTGTGTTTCCCTATTAAAAGAAGAAGAAGGATGAAAAAAATAAAGCCCTGAGCCAGGTGCCACAAGGAATGCACAGAGTGTACATTCTCTGAGAGAGAAAGTAAGTACATGCACCCTCCGGCTGAGGGCTTTGACCAAGAGGAGTGTTGAATTGGGCAGGTTCTATGAAATGCAGGAGCTTAGAACCCTCACTGTACAAGTCTGAAGAAAAGCTAGGCAGGATGTCTACAGGAGAGGCATCTGGCTGCTCTGTGCCCTCACAGGATATAATCACCATTCATGTATTTTCCATTGTCAGGGCCTCCCCCTCCCAGAGGTGGACTCATATAAACCAAACTCGAAGATACTGATGTATAAACCAACATGTCAACTGATTTCTATACAGTAAGGACAACCATCAAAGATACCAGGTAACACTTCCATACACCAGTCTACCCCTACAGACCCATTATAACTAGAAATTGGCTTTGTGAGACAAAAATCGAAACAGGGAACACTAGTCACATTATTTGAGTGTTTCCTCACTCAGAGGAGGAAATAATGCCACTCACTCAAATAATGGCATTGAGCATCCAGCCAGTCTGGAATTTCCATCTCCACCTCAAGGATACTGAGCTATTAAACCAGACAGGCCGCATTCCTGGGTGCCAGAGGGCACTTCCCACTTTGCTTCTCCAACTCCGCATGTCTATACTTCCACGGTGAGCCAGCTCTACTTCTGATGGGAAAATTCTCTCCTCAGAGGTATTCCTACCTTCTGTGAGATGGCAGCTCAGCCTTGCTCTGGACTGAGAGCCATTCTGCCTTTTAGATCCTGGATCTCCTCCTCCGGAGGCTTAATTCCTGGCTATTGTCTTCTTGTTCCCTTTATCACCGGGCTTGTGGAGTCAGTGGAGGGCCCCCATCCTCCCTGGTAGCCTGTGCTCATTACAATTCTCAGTACACAGCCCTCTGGCCTGGGGTGGGTCAGAGGGGCGTGGGCCAACATCGTGCAGTCTGCCGGATCACGACCACGTGTTGTCTCTGCGACTGCCCCGATCCTATAACCCCAGCAGGCGATCAGCAACAGTGACGGTTCTACAACAGTCCTCAGGGCAGCAAAAATCTCTTGGCAAAGATGGAAATAGTTTTTGTTCTTTGTGCTACTTAATTAAGAACTGATCTAGCTATGAAAATGTCACAAAGCTCCTCCAGAAACCAGATTGGGGTCAGGATTTAGAATGTGTCCCTTTGCCTTGCTGCAGAGCTGTGGGCTCCAGGTACATAAATCACTGCTATGGAAAGACCTCAAGGCTATTTGTTACTCAGTAGTAAGCAAGGACACACATCTACTAAGAGCTCTCTCCCTATTTCTAGTAGGCACTGGGATGCTGTCCGGGGCCTCCATGCGTCTCCACCACCCCACCACCGTCACAGCCATCCTGATGGCTGACAGAGCACTGCAGTCCCCGAGAAGCTCACCATGCCCCTCCAGAGCTATCTGTTCAGGGAGCAGCCCCTAACCCAGGTTGGGCCAATCAGAATACTCACCCCCTCTCTGCCACAATGACTGGTCCAGGGATTGGCATGTGATCCCCAAGTCTGCCAATCAGAATGCTTCCCTGGAAATTTTAAGATGAGAGTTGAAGACAAAGAGCCCAACACAAATAGACAGTGAGTTTCAAGCTGGTAGCCATCATGTTCCCACACTCATAGGACAGCTGGACTTAAAGAGTGAAACTGTCAAGCAAAGGGAAGCAGGGACGAGACAGGGAATGCTGGTGAGTTCCGAGTGTTCTCCTGTTTTCTACTGAACCTACCCATTTTGTGCTTAAACTAAAGTAAGTGAGGATTCTGTCACTTGGGACCAAGGAGTCTAGGCTCATTGGACCTTTGAGGCACATTCACCCTCCAGATGTGTTTGAGCTATAATCCTTTCACTACCTTTGGAGTTTGCCTTTGGGACTCCAAACATTTCATGGATTCTCAGTGGTCCTCTTATTCAGGGGGAGTGGGACAACAAAAAGCAAACATCATCTTGATGCCAGGAGTTAGGTAAACAGAGCTTTGAGGGCAAGCTGACCTGGGTGTGGATGTCAGCACATCCACGTATGAAGGTGACTACTCAGGCAAACATGTTCCCTTTCTGAGCCCCAGTTTCTTCATCTGTAAAATGGGTACAATTGTAGGGTCATTGGTGGACCTCCTGAGACTCGGCACAGTGCCAGACACTGGGTGGGGGCTGCATGAATGTTAGTTCCTTGCTATTCATGCAGCAGCAGAAGACACACCACTGCATTCGGGCTGCTCAACGTTCAGTCTTCCAGTTGGCATCTTGGAAAGAATGTAAGTGCCATTCAAAGCCACATTTCTACAAGAAAAATGTGCCGGGATGAGAGCTGAGCTGGGGCAAGAGACCTTGTCCTGAGCTGACTGAGGGAATGAGTCCTGTTTTCTGAAGCCCAGCCTCACTTTTGTGAATTGAAGGAGCTGAAGGAGTACCTCGGAAACCTCTTCAACCCCCGAATGCTGTAATGTTTAGGACAAGTAATGTAACAGTCATTCGGAGTTTATGGAAAGCTAAGCATGTTCTGTCCACTACCTCATTTAATCCTCGCCACAGTCATATGAAGAAGAGATTTGTTTCTTCCCATTTTGCAGATAAGGAATTTGAGGCACAGATAAGTGACTTCTCTAAGTTTGAGCCGCAAGAAAGCGGTGGAACCAGGATTCATTCCCAGTCTGACTGCAGAAGCAACATCTTAACCACTGCAACTGTATGCCTGCATGCACATGCACACACACAAAGCGTACATGTGCACACACATGCACACATAGATGCGTGCTTGTGGACACATGCGCACAGGTGCACACTCGTGCAATATGCACACACAGCACACATGTACACACACACACACATTCTCCCTGTATACTGCTAAGTGTGCTGATGCACGGAACAGTTAGTCCTGCAGCTCACCTAGGGCTGCCTCAGCCCCTCCCCCAACCGTACCCCCAGCCTTGGCTGCCAGACTGAGGCTCTTGCCTGGAGCACATTCTCCAGCACTTGGCCCCTGCTACCTGGCACTGTCAGGCCAGGCACTGAGGAGCCCCACCAGGGCACACAGGCCTGCTCTCCTCTGGTCAGGCACATGTTGCACCAGATGGCCTATCATGGGTCTCCTGGATTCTTTTTTGCCTCCTCCCTCAGACAGACATCTCCTGGGGACTGTTCTCAGGAGATGGCATGGTCGTCAGGGGGCAGCACTGGTTTGGGAGGCAGGACATCTTGATTCTGGCTCCTGCTCCCCGCTTGCCCACGGGGTAACCTTTGGCTGTCATGTTACCTCTCAGGGCCTCAGTTTCCACACATGTAAAATGGAGACAGGAGGCTGAGTCAACCGGGGTTTCAAACCTCAGCACTATTGACATTTGGAGGTGGACAATTCCTTGCGTAGGGGGCTGTCCCTTGCATCATAGGATATTTACCAGCATCCCCGGCCTCTACTCACTAGATACTAGCAGCTCTGCCCCATCACCAAGTTGTGACAAACACAAATGTCCCCTGGGGAGCAGAATTGCCTCCAGTTGAGAACTGTTGGGTGAAATGATCTCCAAGGGCCATTCCAGGTCTAGCGCTCTGGGCTTGTCATCACTGTCACGGTTACATTTGTTATGCTGCTGTGTCCCAGTCCAGAGAGGGACGGCCTCTCTAACTGGCTACTGCCTCCCCAGGCTCCCTAGCCGGGCTGTGCACTGGGCAAGTCACAGACGGTGCCCCTCCTGCTTCCACTCTGTCCTTCATCTCATAGTCTGTGGACAGGAGGAGGTGGCAGAATCACTTGTCTCCTCTTTTCTTACAGCCCCATAATGGCAGGGGCATTTCTGCCCGGTTGCCAGGGGAAGCCAACACTGGAGAAACATTTCTCAGGCCCCTCCCTGCTCCTGACTTGCTCTGCCCCACGTAGGGGAGGGATCGATAGAATCAATGAGACAGCAGCAGTCCAACAGCTTTGGGCGCCCAGTACTCAAGGAAGCAGGGACGACGCTTTGAAGGCCACACACTCAAGTGTCTTCTTACTTTGAAGATCTGGGTCCTCAGGACACGAGAGCCATCGGGTAGACCCCAATACTCCATAGTGTTGGCCAGATCTATGTCCACTCCGCAGACCCATCTTTCCCCTTAGGAACTTCCCATGCTCTGGACTTGGAAAGGGAGCTACTGGGAAGTTCTTGGGCTCAGGAGGAAGCCGCATTTCCCCAAGCATTATTATCGGCAGCAAAGCTGGTATTTACATGACCTCATCTGACTGCGGTGCTATTTGTAAGTTGCTTCACAATTTAGAGGGAAAAGGACTGTGATTAATGCCCCTTCAAAAACTCCAGCACCTGGCACTTAGTAGATGCTAAATAAATATTCATCGAGTTGATTTTGCTGAGTGATGGCCCAGGAACAGGATGGTCTATCTGGGAAGCAGTGAGTTTCCCCATCACAAGAGATAAGAAAAAGAGAGCGATGGCTGCGTCACAGAAATGCTAGAGGCAACTGAAGTAAGAGTCGTGGACTGGATTAGATGGCCTTGGGATTCTGGAAGTTGAGTCACTTACCCAGCAAGGACCAAGAACACTTGAAAATCATCCTTTATTAAATGAGCCAGAGAATACTGTGTTACTCACCTGGTCAGACCATCTGGCATTAGATTCACTTGACTTCAAACAAAAATAACACCCACTTTCTTTTATTTGCCTCTCTTAGCTTGGGTTTCCCCCAAAGTGGAGCCTATGAGAAGGGCTGGAGGTGGATGGTTGTTTGGGAGGTAACTCCAGGAAGCAAGAGTGAGGAATCGAGTGGGTGGAGGAAGGCAGACAGAGGGGAGAGTCAATGTGAGGGTGTACTGTGGGGAAAAGGGGATCGATTCCCCCGAGACCGCTTGAGATGCTTGCAGAATCTTCCAGAATTATCTGCATGAAGGAGTGTGGAGCATTTATCTATGTCTCCTTCCCCGCTACTGGATGAGCGATGAGCTGGCTCCAGAGTTATTCACTGCCTTGCACTTGTGGACTGAATTTGCACGCACACAAGCCATGCGAGGTCACTCGGCCGGTCTGAGCTGCCCCAGGCAGCCCTGGTCGAAAGGAGATGTGGAGGGAGCAGCGGGAACACAAAGGCACCACAGGCAGCTGCAGCCCTGAACTCATCACCCCATGTCCTCCAGGGGGACAAACTCACAGCCCTGTTGCCTCCGTAATCTTTGTAAGACAGTCTTTGTTGCTCAAAACCGACGCCACTACAAGGCAAGTCCAAAACCATTAGCGCTGCATTCGAACTTCATGATGGAGCTTCACCCCACTGGTCCATCTCAACCTCAGGCTGCTCCTCCTCCAACGAGAACCCTCCGTCTGCACCCCAGTGCGTCACTGCCCTTCCTTACTCATGTCCTGACCTAAAAGCCTTTGTGCTTTCGCCCTAAAGTTCTCTCTGCCTGGAAGAGAAAACTATTTTCATTCCCATCCATCAAATTCCATGCCGTCCTTGACAGTCCAGCTGAGACAGCATTTCTCCCAGGGAAGTTGCTCCTTTATCAGGGTACGTAATAAGCTGCATCGTAATGTATGTTAGTGTTGGTGTCCCCACAAAATTAGGTGTCTCTTGAGGTTTGGAGGCAAGGTCTTAATCCAACTGGGGCACCTGACATGAAGGAAATATTCAATGAATGCTTGCTGAGTAAACGAACAAACTCCTGCATTCAAGGCCTTCCTCCACTTTGGGAGGAAGAAGGAGGATGAGCTGAATCTGAGTTTCCTGAAGCACTTTCTGAGAAGCCCTAGAACTGCGCAACGCTTCCAAACATATTCCGAGGTATAATGGGTGTGGGAGATGCTCCATCCTGGGATCCCTCTGGGAGTCACCACGGCTCTACAGAGAATTCCTTTCAGCTATTTTTCAGTCAACAATGCACAGACTCAGCCACAGAAAGCTTTCACTACAATACCTAATAATATCTAGAGGGAGTAGACTGTCAAAGAAACCACACCGAGTAACGGCAGTGTAGAGATGTCTTTGGTTCCTTTCAGCTCAAGAATTCTGTAATCACCATCAACTTCTGACTAAACTGAACATTACAGACTTGTTTGTTTATTTTTAGAGATGGAGTCTCGCTCTGTTGCCTAGGCTGGTGTTCAGTGGTGTAACTCTCATTATAATCTTAAATGCTTGGGCTCAAGTGATCCTCCTGCCTCAGCCTCCTGAGTAGCTGGGACTACAGGTGTGGGCCACCACAACCAGTTATTTTTTTTTTATTTTTTGTAGAAATGGGATCTCATTTGTTGCCCAGGCTGGTCTCAAACTCTTGGGCTCAAATGATCCTCCTGCTTCCACCTCCCAAAGTGCTGAGATTACAGGTGTGAGCCACCGGGCCTGGCCACACTTCTTTACTTGATTCAGAAAAAAACTGTCCCAGAGCTTTTCAAAGGGGAGGAGGCAGTGAGCTTGCTGCCATGACTGAGCCTGCTCATAAAGAATGATTATCTCCAACAAGTGCTGAAGACAGTGACATGAAATTCACATATGGAAATTGGACAGTATCAGAGAATCTTCATTTCGGGTCAATGGACATGCTTGTGTGCATAAAGCCCTGGGATTATACAGCAATTCGTGCGAACACACACTGGTCCTGGATAAGGACTCAATGCTTTCACTGTATTCTCATGGGGGTCTGTGAGTCCCCAGGGACCAAGGATCCCTGGATACAGGACAGTCAGACTGGTGCTCCACAAGAAATGCACGGGACAGCCCTGTCAACTCGAGGAGGAGGGAGGATGAGTCTGGGACAATCTTCTCCATTGTTGGAATTCTGCCTCCAGTACTCTCAGGAAAGAATTATCTGCACTAGCTCTCACTACAGTTGTTATCTCTTCACCTCGGCCCCTCACCTGACCTCTCCACACTCCCCATTTCCTTATCTGTCATTGGGAACAGTAGGTATAACGGTGGGGGGTCAAATAAGATGAGAAGCTTCCCATAACAGTTTGATAGCAGTGAGCTACTCCACCACTTTAAAAAGCAGGGAAATTCTCACTCATTAGTTTAAATCTAAGAGGGAGAAACGCTTCATTTTTGATTGAGATCAGGGATATCTTGCTAGGCAACCTATAGTCTATACTGAATAACTAAACACTTTCTGCTTTCTGGAACTGCCTCCAGCGTGGCGCGTGGCTCCTTGCCCTGCCTCTCTCTCCTAGGCTGATCACTCCTGGAGCCCTGCAGGGTTCCCGCTGTGTCCTGCTGGGGGCTCTGGGGAACGGTCTGTGTCCTCTCAGCCACCTCCGCTTGGGTCAAGCCTTCATTGCACAGTGTAAAGATACCCCTTGGACACTGCGGTCATGAGGCAGGTGAGCGGATTAGAGGTCTTTGTGGGGTGGGAGGCTGGAATTGTGCATCGCAAAGAGGGCTAACAATTGGATCTCATCACTAATCCCATAAAGACAGTCCTTGACACAAATCCAGTACCCCAGTGTGACAAGGTGAAAATTCAATAATCATGTCTTTGGTTATTAGAGAAACTAGTGATGATGACACTAACCTAACACATGGTTTGGAGTTTACAAAACACTTTCATATTCATTCAAATCTTTTTGTTTTCCTGGCCCACCAAGGTCAAGGCACTCACCTGGCAGGTGAACAAGGCTCCTTTCAAGGGAATCCCAAGCCCATTCACTGCCAACATCGACAGACTTCTCTTGGTTCTCACCCCCTTCCTGCTGTTTCCCCAGCTTCCGATTCCCATCGATATTTCTGCACCTGCACCGGCCCCTTCAATCTGATACTGACTGAGCTTCTCAGGCCTGAAGCCAGGCATCCTCCGTCCCCTGGTGCCACCTATCCTTGACTTCTGGTTCTAGTTCCTCCTGGTTACAGCGGCCCAGTACAGCCTCAGCTCTCAGGCCTTTGCAGCACAGCCTGGCCAAGGACCAAGCTCTCTTGCTTGGGGTGTCAGCCACGTAACAAAGTCCCTTGCCGTGGCCTGTGGAGCTGTAGTCATCTAGCTCCTCAGTGCCTCTCTGCCTGTCGCTACTGCTAGGCTGGCTTCTAGGATGTCCCTGGAATCAGCCAAGCAACTCCTCTGTCTAGACATCTGCAGAGCTCTCACATCACACCCCCAAACCCCCCGCCCGCTGTCTCTCATCCTGCCTTCTGTCCAGCTGACCTGTGGCATTTGGCTTATTTGTTGATTACCCATCTCCTCCCTCCAGAATGCACGCTCCGTGTGGGCTGAGACTTCGTTTTGCTCCCTGCCACTTCCCAGCACAGGAACGGTGCCTGGCACATAGGAGGTGTTCAGGAACTGCCGGTGGGATGAGGGAAGGGACACACTTTCACCCTCACGGGGGCTTTGACCGAGGGGCCAACTCCAGCCAGCCCCGGCCATACCCCTCCTGCAGAGGCCTCAGGCTCCTGATGGGAGCAGGTGGCTGTGCTCCCGGGCTCTTTCCGACACCTCTGGCCCCTCCTGCCTCCTGGGACGTCACCTCACTTACTTGCATGTCGGTCAGTTTCACATGCACACCTTCCCCATCCATTCCTTCATTTTCTCTTTTACTCTCTGTTTCGCTCTTCGGAACGCAATGTCATGAAGGTAGAGACTGGGTATATTTTGTTCCCTCAGGGTCCAGGACAGTGCTTGGCACACAACAATCACTGATGAAAATGCTCGTGCAGGAAGAAGGGAGGAAGGGACAGCGACCTTCACTGCTCAGACCCTTCGGGGTGAGGCCTTCTACTGGGCTTCTGCTCACCTCTTCGTTTGGCCTCAGTCTGGAATGCACTTGCTATTTCCTCTTACCTCTCTGGTTTCTGTTCCATCCCCTCGCTTAGGAACCAGTGCGAGCTCCCAAATTTCCAGCCCATTTCCCAGGTAAGGAGGCTGCAGTGCAGAGCAATGAGGCTCTAAGACAGCGGCTAATAAGCTGGTGTGCTGCACTCCAAAGCCCAGCCCCCTACCACTCCCTGCTCTTTCTGAAACCAAGTAATTTGGCTATAAATGGATTTGCACCAAGAACATCCCACTCATCTGCCGTGTGTGCTGGATAAACCTCTCGAGGCCCTCACTCCAAGATGCCTTCAGCAAAACTCTCCCCCAGTGGCCATGTCTGGTAGCTCCAAAGCACAGGTCTTTTATGTCTAATATGTTTTTTTAATGTACTGAGCTTTTAAAAATTAATAGAAAATTTTTTATCCTCTGAATTTCTCAGGATGAGGACTTGCAGTCCATTGCTGTCTTAATTGTGTCTTAGAATAGCAACTTTATTTATTGGACTGTGAAATTTCTGTTGGTGGAAATCTTCTTAATACATAAATAAAGGATCCTGAACAAATCACTCAAAAAAAGAAAAGAAGAGGTCAACAAAATACATATCTAAAATAGTCAACATTAATAGTAATCAAAGAAATGAAAATCAAATAAACTTCTTTTCTTGCCAATAAAATTAGAGAAATCAAGAGGGCAGTAAAACAGGATTCTCAATTATTGATTAAGAAAGAGTACACTGGAAATTATATTTTGGAAATTAACCCAGACAAGATCTATTTAGACTTATAAACTGTCCATTTATATTCATGAAACCAAGTCAGAGACACAGGCCCATAAAACTCCTTCAGTATTACTTATAATAATGTAATAGTGGAACACTTTAGCCTTCCCATACTATATCTGGAGGAAGAAATATTATGCAGCCATTAGCATTACATTAACATGATTATGTTAGCAAATATTAACTACTAATATTGTAAAATACCTAAGTTTCATGTACATGAAATAAGTAGAGTTTTGAATTATGTTATAAAAACTTGGACAATGAAAAAATATGCAGGAGACCTCCTAAAATGTCAACAGTGCTTTATATTTCATGCGTGGCTTGGATGATTTTCTTTATCAATATTTTTTCTATTACCTATATTACAATATTTACAAGGGGACCACTATTTATTTCATAGTGGAAAAAATAAACATAACTAAAAAAATTTTAAAACATACTCGCAAACCATACAAGACCTTTCCATATTTTAGTCTGGAACACAGGATGTTATTTTCTAAGAACGTCACAGTTTTTTAACTGTGGAAATCTTTTATAATAACTCTTACCACTTATCCAGATTCAAATCATGCCTTAAGGATCCGCCAAAATGCCACTTTGCTGAGTCATATGCAAACATCTACTGAGCATCAGCCTACCAGTTCCAGGAGGAACAGAGTGGAATAAACAAAAGCCATGTCCTTGAAAAGTTCAGGTCAGTTGAGGGAAATTGGTGCTTAAATAAACAAACAAGAAAGGAGGACATGTTGGGACAAATGCCTACCAAAGGTCTGTGCTGTGTGCTTACTCCTGAGTAAGTCTCGGAAGGTACTGCTGGAAGGGGACAGTCACCAAGGTACCTTGACGCCAGGCTATAACAGGGACATGGGATCAGCCAGGCAAAGAGAGCGAGAAAAAACAGAAACCAAGCATGCAAGTGCAAAGGCAGCAGGCTTGACGGGCATGTGGTCTTCAGAGGCAGGAAAGGTCACAGCTGGCAAGAGAGCATATGCACTGAGCTGGGAAGTGACAAGAGGAAGCCAGGGGGCTTATGGCCATGTTAATGAGAATTGCAATGAGGGCTTTGTAAACATGGAAGGACCCAGTGTAAACCTGGGTTTTTAAGGCAGGAGTAATGGGAGGCAAAAGGGAGAAAATCCCATCAGGCAATGATCTGAGCAGTGAGAGGAGAGTTGCAAACATCCCAGTGAGGGATGCTTGGCACCTAGTAGACTCTCAGTGAGTATCATGAACAGGACGGACAAAGGCAGGGGATGAAGGCTGAGAAAGCAGATTCAGAAGCAAGACATTCATTCCATCAAACCCACCACTTTCAGAAAGCTAACCAGGTATGTGGAGCATATCTGATTACTAAGCTCAAATCTCTCAAGGGTAACAGCAGTTCTCAAGGACATTAGTAGATAAAACACAAAAACACAAAAGGGTGTCATGTGGCAGGTGGGTTTGGAAAATGCTAGATTAAAGAAGAGTCTATGATGCTACACTTCTCAGAGCCTTATTAATAAGCTAATGTGCAGTATAACTCTCTGAATGATGGGTGTTTCCCAAATTATTTTGCCATTGAATTGTTTCTTGGCCTTTTGTCTAAGATCAAGTGCATTTTGCCATTGAACACTTGTTTCCATAGTTCATTGGTGTCCTTTGAAAGACACTTTGGAAAATGTTACCAGGCCGTGTGGTAGACAAGAGGAGGGAAGGGGAGAGGGCATAAGAAGTGGATCTAGTACAGATACATGTTTTCACAAAGAGGACCCAAGAGCTCCTCTAAGGCAATGAGTCAATGAGGGTTCATCAATGCAGGCAGCCTCTGTCCACATCTCAAAAGGCATTGGCCCAGGGTGACCCGATTCCGTTGCACACTGTCACTATCCACCCTGGCTGGGGCTTCTCTTGGCCCACAGATTTGGCCCAGGGTCTAACAGTGGCTCCCATGTGCTCGTGTCATTCACTCTTATTTTTCCAAACCAAGTTCTATCTGAACCTCCACATCCCATGGCCCTGGCTTCTTCTGCTTGTCTTCCTTTCTTCCTCCCTTTCATGTTTTCTGAATGTCAGCTTTGTGCCAGGGGCTGGCGAATTTCAAGTTGGGCTGTTCCAGTTTATCCCTACTTGACCCTGTATTTTAAAAAATACAATCTCTCAAGGAATCTAAACTCAGATGCAAGTATCTGTCTTTTTTAAAATGTCCATTTGTATCTCTGAAGTTTGGGTACTGCTCTTGGCTAGCAGCAACATAATTTACCTCTTCATTTGTGACCCTGATATTTACGGAAAAATATTGTCCCCAAATGCCATTAGTTTCAACTCCTCAATCCGTCTTTCCTGACACTTAGTCAATGATTTTCTGGCTCTAATTCATCACATTGGACATAATGCAAAAATTGAATTAAAATATTTCAGGGCAGGTAGAATACAGATTAGGACACAGGATGTGGTTAGCATCGTGAAAGGCAACACTAGAGAAGATATAATTTCAAACACTTAAAAGTAAATGACTTTCGGTGGGAGATGGGGGTGGGAAGCACCCTAAAATCTAGGAGTTCAAGTGTTGACAATGCACCTGTATAACAGATAGCTTATTGCTCTGGGCTGACGAGTCCACATTATGTAGCTACAAGCGTAAGCCTTCTCCATATGTAGCTACAAGCCTAAGCCTTCTCCATAGAATCTACCCTTTCACCATGAAAACATGCCCTATCATCCCACTGGGGAGCCAGCTGTGTTTATTATCCTGGGAGGGCTCTAAAGTAAAGGGTGAGCGCCCAGGTTGGAGGAAGTGTCACTGCTGCTTTTCTGTAATTTCCAGAAGGGAAGACACAAGTATGCTTGGATCACTGTTGTAGGTTCAGCACCTAGGCCAGTTCCTGGACCATAGCAGGTACTTAACATATAGTATTTAACGAACGGGTTCAATAAATGGATGGCTGGATGGATGCACAGGCGGATAGATAGGTCAGCATGTGTTCATGCCAATGCTATTACTACTGCTACTAATCGTATAATAGCAAACACTGATAGACTGCCTAAGTACTTTTTTTTTTGGTATAGATTATTTAATTTAACCCTCTCAACAGCACTGTGAAGTACGTACTGTTATTATCTTTCTCCTTTTACAGAAAAAGAGAACTGGAAATGGTAACTTGGTCAAAATCACAGAGCTAGGAGGTGGTTGTCTCCTACTCTCCATCTTTATCTGGTGACACAGAATATCAACGGAAAAGTGAAGAAGGCTACTCAAGCAGTCCTGATACTGATTTTGTTTTGTATTTTGCATTTCTTGTTGTTTGTTTATTGCATTTCTTCACTCATTCATGTAATATTTATTCCTTTTTATACCTAGAGCCAAGCATGAACACTGGCACACAGAAAGAACATAATAAATCATGTCGAACAAATTACTGGGCAAATGTTAAACCTATTTTCTGTTGGGCTCCATCCTAGGTGCAAAGGAGCTAACATTTATTGGGCACCTACTGTGCACTAGGCATTGTGCTAGATGTATTACACAAGTGAATTAATTTAATTCTTACAGTAATCCCAGGCATTTTCCCTACATTTTACCCATAAGAAAAGACAATGAGTGCCTATGCATGTTTGCCCTATCACACTATCTGCTTCTGGTTGCTTCAAAATGCAGCACCATGGTTGGAGGGAAGAAAACCCTGGAGGTGAGCTCCCTGGGTTTTCAGGTTGGCTCTGACATTCTGCAGCCATGTGCAACCTGAGACCAATCACTCCACCTCTAGGTGTCTCTGCTGTAAAACAGACATGATGATAATAATGGTACAGGCCTCATGGTTTATTGCTGGATTAAATAAGTGAATGCTAGTAAAGAAGGGAAACAGAATTTGGAACAAAATAAGCATTTGATGTGTGAATCTACTTGTCTAGTTTAAAAATTACCATGAAGTTTACATTGAGATTAATTATGCAAATGAATATACACAGAATTGACATCTTCATGATGCTGAGCTCCTTAATTCAAGAGCCTGCTGGGCCCTCCCGTTTGTTTAGGGCTTTTGCTGTCTACCTTCAGAGTATCTTAAAGTTCTCTTCATATAGTTCTGTGGGTTTTTTGTTAAGTTTATCCTTAGGTATTTTATATTTTATATTACTATGATAAATAGCTTTGTTGTTTTATTATAATTTATATATTAATTTCTGCATATAAATTTTTGGCCTACCTCTTTACTGAATCTCTTAGTAGTATATTTTACTTGACTTAAGTTTTCCAGGCATTAATCATGTTATCTGAAAAAAGCAATAATTTTACCTCTTCTTTCCTAACTTTCATACCTCCAATCAATTCCTTTCTCTTGTATAATCACATTGGCTAGTATTGCTAGTGCAAGGTTAAATAAGTGTTGACGGTAGATGTTTTGTCTTTCCCTCTCCTTCACTCTGAATTCTTCCATTGTTCTCTCAGTAAGTACGATGCTGGCTTTTGAATTAGGGTAAATACATTATTTCATCAAGTAAACAAATTAAACATCAATTCTAATTTTACTAAGAAATTTTTCAAAGACTCTATGTTGAATTTTGCTGGATGCCTTTTAAGCATTTATCAAGATGATCATATGCTTGCTCTCCTTAGATCAACTTATTGAGATGAAAAATGTTATAGATCTTTATAGAACTTTTTAATCCCAGAACAAATTCCATCTCATCATGGAATATTCTCTTAATGTATTGCTGGACTCTGTTTGCTAATATTTTATTTAGGATGCTTGCCTTATATTCATAAGTGAGACTGGACTGTAGTTTTCCATTTGGGGACAGTATTCATTGAATTTTGGCATCACTGTTATAATTGCTTTATAAAAAGACTTTGGAAATTTTTCTGAGCTGCACATCTTAAATAATGAGCAAGAATTAGCCAGGGGAGGAGGGTAGAGGGATAAAAGAAGGAGGTGTTACACTGAAGGCGCAAATGTAAGAAACAAACACTAGAATGTGCACAGACCTCAGAGGCTGGGGCCACATCACACACTCTCAACTCCTAATGTCTGTTCAGAGGCAGCTGCATACAATTAATTGTCTTCTCTCGCATATTGATGCACAATGATTTTCCATGATAGTATTATTTTTTTCTTCTTCAGCAAGATGATGAGACCCTCTGTTTACCCCAGAGAAGTTCTTAGGTTAAACTCCAACAGCACACAGGTGTATAAAGAGCTGGACCAAGGCATCTCACTAATAAATTAAGTCATTCACAGTCATCAAGTCATGCAGTCACTCATTACTAAGCCTGCTGGCAACACTTGGAAAAAGAAGATATAGCCCCTGCTTTCAAGATCTTAGAGTCTGGCATAGAAGATTAATAGTAGTCTAGTTCTAATCTGCATAACAATTTAAGCTACTAGATGGATTTTTTTCCATCTACAAAAGTTTTCCCCACAGATTTTTCTTAAACCTCTAGTGCTGCCAGTGAAAGCTCAAGGATAGACTCGGACAATAGGAAGTATTACTGGGATGAATTGGAGGCAGCAGCCGAGTTTTACAAGTCCTTCTGGTAGACCTAGTGCTGAGGGGTCATCCTGTACTTTCTACTAACACCTCTTCTCCCAGATCACTTCTCAGAATGAGTTACACCCATGTGCCACTGTGCCCCATTGGGAGTGACATAGCTCCCAAGATCTCTGCCCCTCCTAGACATATTTGAGAATCAGAATTCCCAGAGAATTAGAACACATGGCTGGGCATGCAGTAGGTACTTATTAAAAAATTACTCACCAGCTCATATTTTGGCATTTCAGCTACTTGAATACCGAATTTGCATAAGGAACCATACTGCACCATCTAAAGAGGAAGACAATACCTCCTCTACCTATTCATGGTCTCCAACGGCTCGTACCCCCAGCTTGCCAAGCTCCAAGGTGGCAGGGACAACGAAGCACACACAGTAAGCACTTAATGTCCACACACAGGAATGAATGAATAAATGAATTTGTGTTTGTAATCCCCTCGTGCCCAGCACAATGTCTGAACAACAGCAGGTGCTTAATGCATGCTTGCTGAATGAATGAATGAATGAATGAACCTTCTTGTAGAAACCTGACCCCATTCGAGGAACAGCTATGATTAAAGTTGTCCTGTAATGTCCTCCTGCTGCCTTCCTGGGGCAGTAAAGCCCAAGAGCCCTGGCCGGCAGCGGGTGAGGGGAAGGGCGCTGTCTGTGAGCCGCCAGCCTGCTCCCTCTGGCAGACTCTCTGTTTGTGCCATTAGAACCCTGTGTTTTCTCCCTGGCCTCAAACAGCCCCAATCAATTGGGAGGAGGAGAGCAAGGTGCTCAAGCCAAGTTCAGCTGCACAGCAATGGGGGATCCAGTTACACCGTTAGCACGGTTGGGAACCACTCAGGGCTGGGCAGACACTGGAGAGCAGAGCCCACTGCCGGGAATACCCTTCCTACTGGTACTACTGGAAATAATAATTGTGTTAATAGCAAGAGGCAGCATTTCTCAAATGCTAAGCAGCAGGCCAGGTGCTGTGCACAGTGCTTCTCAAACCTGATTCCGCTTACTCCTTACCACTCCCCAGACAGGTCAAAGTCACTGCCTCCTTTTCACAGATAGGGAAACTGAAGCACAGAAAGGTGAAGTAAATTGTCCAAGAGCCAGCAGTTTGCTAAGCAGGGGCCTGAGCTCCTGAGTCTGAGCCTTTAAACCACTACTGTAGGTTTCTCTGCCCTCCTCATTTTGCAAATCCCCTGGAAGGTCCCTCATTTCCCAGAAACCCTCTCCGACCACTCTCAGCTGCCAATGTTGCTGACTTCCAGCCACAGGAAGGTTGGTGCAGATAGGACTCTTCTCACAACCTCGCCATCCTCAGTCTGACTCTCCCTGAGGGCAGAAACAGGTTTCTTTTCTGCCTCAGCAGGACCCTGGGCACTTAGTAGGCACCTAATGCACATTTGTTGCTCGGGTGTGTCACCAGGCTCTAGTCATTTCCTGGGCCTATTTGTTCCTCTGGAGTCTTTAGCTGCTGTGGAACTGCAATGTGATCTACTGGAAATGGTATTGAATCTCAAAGCATATACTTGATAATTGGGGTAAGTGATTTATTCTCTCAGAAATTTTATCATCGCTCTAAATGGGACTAATAGTCTACCTCCTGAGGTTGTCAAATTTATAGTGCAAATATTTACCAAGCACGAAGTCGTCCCTGGTTTGAGGAACATGTAACTCAGAGCAGGAGGCAGACATGTAAGCCAACAGCTTCAAAAAAGTGTGGTGAGGGCAAGAATTCCAGCATACTGGGAGCAGTGAGATATAGGACAGAGACATCAAACTAGCCCAGGCAGTCAGGGAAGACTTCCTGGAGGAGGAGACACCTGAGCTGAGTCATCAAGGATGAGATGAACAGGACTTTCAAGCAAATAAGTGCCACTTATGACTACTTTCAACACTCTGGTCCCCATGGAGAAGCAGGATTTGTTAAAGACTAGACACACTCTTAGAGCATGCCGTTAGAAGCAGGGAGAAGTGTTTCCAGAGACATGGAAGATGGCACTTGTCTTCATGCCAAGCTAAGACAACCAGCTAAATACAACACCACCCTCCATGAAAAAGATAAAGCCCCATCCCTTTAAAACTCGAGAAACACAGGCTGGATCCTCCCAAGCGGTGGCTCCGATGTGAGCAGCCAGTAATTCCAGAGCAAATATCAGCAGAGGAGGGAGGTCTCCTGCTTCTTCAATCTCCCTCCACGCAGGGCAAACACATTATGCCACTGTCCTTTGGTGAGCGCCTTTCTTAGGCTCTGGCTTGAGATCGGGTCTTGAGAGCTACTCCAGGGGGAATTTGAGGCCATTTAAGATGCCCTTTTGCACAGGGCGGTACAAAGCCCCAGTCAGTCCCCAGAGGAAAGAGCAGCCAGTCTTCAGGAGCGTTCAACCCCAGGCTGCCATCGCTGCCAGCTCCTGCCCCAGCCCACTCTTCCCCAGTGCTGTCTCCTTGGTTCATGTTGCAGCCTCAGCCCCAACAATGGGAACAGTCCTGCCCCTTGAGTGGCTTCCTCTGGGCTGCCGGCATCCCCATTCCGTTTTTCAGAGGTTCTGTCCCAAAGTGCAGAGCTCTCTTTCTTGCTTACCCCAATGAATAAGGTCCATAAGTCTTTTCTTTCCAAGACTAGTTTCAGTGGGCTCTCGAATCAGACTGCCCGTCTTTGACACTGTCCCATCTGTGATACTCACTAGGTAAATGTCCTCAGGCAATTTCCTCCATCTCTGCAAGCCTCAAGCTTCTCCTCTATAAAATGGATGTCCTAATAGCACTACTCTCCCAGGGCTATTCTGAGATTGGAGTAAAGGCATGAAAGCATTTGGAACAGAGTCCACCAAGGTGGGCCCTGGTGAGCACCCATCTCTCTCCTTAGCATTAGCTCACGGGCTGGCTGTGAGCATTGGAGGCAGAAATACATGCAAGCTGTAGAGCTCAGCTCCTGGGAGGAAGTGCTCTGTGAACATTAGTGTGGTTAGGAAGGAGTAGGTAGAGGAAAGAGAAAATGCAAGAAAGCACAGGAACATGACCAAAGATCCAGAATCTCACAAAGTTGCCATGGCTACAGTCTCCAGCTGGGGTTCTGAATCTGTCATTGAGGTAGACCACCAGGGTCTCCCCTCTCACTCCAAAAGACAAGCTGAGCAAATATACGCCTCCCCAAGGCCCCACACAGAATTCTTCCTGGCCCCAAGCAGAACTCTTCCACCAGGGGGGCTCCTCTTAATGCAAGTAAAAGAATGAATGAAAGTCATGCCAACACCCAAGGCCTCCAACATCAGAAGTGGGCATCGGACAGTCAACCACCTACTATCCAAATAGATAGGGAGGGAGGCCAGAGAGACAGCGCAGAGACCTACACCTGAGCAAGTCACTCAACCTCTCTGGGCCTCCATTTATCTATTAATATCATTGGGCTAATAATCAAACACCCAACAGGCAGGCCCACTGTGAAAATGACATGAGAAGATGGCCCTTAAATGTCTATGACATACTAATAATCTTAATATGCTAAGAGTAAATATGATAAGATAAAATGCTAGAAATGACATTTGTCACGTTTTCTATCTGCCAGCCCAAGATCTACATGTTTGACATGTACTTATTTGCCTAATTCCCATGCCAACTCTACAAGGTGAATACCTGTATACCACCTTCATTTTACTCAGAGGAAACTGAGGCACAGTAAGATCAAGTCACATGCCCAAGGTCACACAGTGTCAGAACAAAGTGAAAGTCTAGATACCCCAGGACCCTATGTAGATTGTGTCTCTGCTTGCTGCCCACAGTATGAGAAGTGACCAGGTAGACATCTGTTCTTCTCTCCTCATCTTTGGTGTTCCCCACTGGACCAAGTTTAGCACCTGACATATGCGGGCATGAAGTGAGCTCCACGGAATGACTGCAAGAAGACAGCTGCTTTGACGACGACTCCTTCCCTCCCCAGCTCCCGAGCTGGTTCCACCCAAGGATGAGCTCGTCACTCCTGCACACTTTCTCCAGAGCCTCTGCACACCCCAGTGACCCCAGCAGAGAGTCACTTTGCCAGATCAGCATTCTCCACCCTTCCCGAGGTGGGTATCAGCGCCCAAGTCTGCCACCAAGCACAGGCAGCACGAGCTCCTGGACACCACCAGAGATCATCCCACAGGGCCGCCGGGGCCAGGGCCAAAGCCCTGGGCAGCTCTCAAGGACAGGGGCCTCAAACACCCTCCTGTCCACAGAGGACACTTGTCACAGGGGATAACTGCACCGGCCCAGCAGTCAGACAGACCTGGGTTGGAATCTCGGCCTCCCCTGTCGCTGGGGAAGCCATTTATAAACCTAAAGCCTACCAGCCCCTTCTTATGGCGATGCTGTGAAGGCAAGTGAGATACAGGCCATAGATGCCAGCTCCAAGGCCGGGCACCTCAGGAAGTGGTGGCTCACTTCTAAAACAGAGAGCAAAGAAACACGTTGAAGGAGGGTTTGCCCTAAGCTGCCTGTTAGCCCACTGTCCTCCGCTCCCAATTTCCCTACCCTCAGGCCACAGGAGCCAGGACCCAACCCTGCCCCCGCCCCGCTGGCCCTCACCAGCAGAGGCCCCACCCAGAGAGCCAACCTTCCATCCCACATTCTCAAAGGTAAACATTACAGTGAATCTCAAAGAGCTTTGGTTTTTGTTGGTCATATCCATCGATATTTACTGTATTACAAACTGAAACAGATTTTTAAACAAGTTTTTAATTCATTTGAAAATAACGATACTAAACCCATTACATGTTAGCACAAATAACATACCTTTTGTGAAAAATAACTGTATTTCCAAAATAGATAATCACTACTGAAAAGAATGGCACTCTTTTGACTTTTTGTAAATCTGTTGAATGTCTGGCTTAAGAGAAGACAGCTGGACTCCCGTCTGGGCTTCCTCAGTCTGTCTTGATCTCATGCTGGTAGCCTCAGAAACTCCACTGCATCCTGTTCCCCGCAGCCCTGCCTCCCTCTCCCAGGCCCTCCTGGCAAGAATGCACAGCCCCATCTCCCACCCCTGCGTGTCTTTGCTGGGTTCCCCTCTCTCTCCAGTGCTATCTCAGCCTGCTCTGGGCCTGCTCCTTCTCATCCCTGCAGACTCACCTCAGGTACCACTTCCTTTAGGGATTCTCCCCTGATCCCCCACCCCGGCCCAGGTAAGTGCTCACCTGTGCTCACCTAGTGCTCACTCCCTGCACACATCATCCTAGCCTTCACCGCCCCCCAGTCAATTATTCAGGGCAGGAATGGGTCTCATTTACTGACTTGGGGCTCTTTGAGGGTAAGGGATTGATTTACTCACTCCTGTGAGTCAGCACGAAGCCCCAGGCCCATCCCGTGTCAGACCCTCACAGAACATCCATGTGGATATGTTTTTATCTAGCTGAACTCGCCGAGTATGCCGAATCTATTTTCTCTCTACTTAACGTCAGCCGTCCAAATTCCCATTCCCCACAGTTATTACCCTAATTTTTCAATTCTAAAAGACACACTTCTTTCTCCCCACATTATTATATTTCTAAAATCAGAATGTCTTAAATTGATGTGTACATTTAACGTTTCTGATATTTCTCTTCTCGAAAAGCTGTAGTTGAATTGATGGCCTGTCTTACAATCAGCAGCATTTTACATTATAATGAGTATAATTACCCTATTCTAAATATGATGCTGGCAGTCCACAATTGTGCATTTAACTAAGTGCTTCCATGTAGCCCTCACACTGTTCTCCCAAAAACCCACCCAGCCCTGGGCGCACAGAGCAGCGGTCTCATTAACTGGGAGAGGTTTTTGTCTGGGAGAGGTTTTTGTCAGGGAGAAAGGCGTGGAAGAATTTCGGGGAATGAAGCCTGCATGTTGAGAACTGAGAGAGGGAGAAGGTGCCACCCAGCCTCAACTCACTTCATCTAGAAAAAAATGTTACTTTTGTGCACGAGACTATTCAGACACCTAAGAGGTTGGTCCCAACACCTTTGTTTCTGACACCTGCAAATTGTAACTCACATTTGCATATCTCTTGCCATTTGATCAACTGCTTTTGTTTCTATCAGGGTGTCTGATCTCCCCCAGCCATCGTATCTGTAGATCAGAGCAGGGATTCATCTCCTCACTTCACTGAAGAGGAATTGAGGCCCAGAGAGGTAAGGGACACTGGCTTAGATCAGAACAGAGACCAGATGCCCAAATAGCAGAGTCCTCATCCTGTGCTCGTCCCCTCTACTATGCAACTTCTGTCTATCAGAAATAATTGGAAGGAACATGTGAAAGGAAAGAACAGGAAGGAAGAGGGAGATTAAAGGAGGGTGTGATGGTTAGTTTTATGTGACAGTTTGACTGGGCTAAGGTACGCCCAGATAGCTGGTAAAACTTGATTTCTGGGTGTGTCTGCAATTGCTTCCAGAATAGATTAGCTTTGACTCAGTGGGCTGAGTAAAGAAGATTACCCTCACCACCAGTGTGACTTGTCCTATCCAATCCACTGAGGGCCCAAACAACAAAAGAGCAGAGGTAGGGAAAATTTGCTTTCTCTGCTTTGGCGGGATGTCCATCTTCTTCTGCTCTCTGATATTGGGGCTCCTGGTTCTCGGGCTTTCAAATCTGGGCTGGAACCACACCTGGCATTCCTGGGTCTCCAGCTTACAGATGGCAGATAGTGGGACTTCTCAGTCTCCATCAGCACATAAGCCAACCCCTCATAATACGTGTCTTTCTATATATCTCTACGTGTCCTCTTGGTCTGTCTCTCTGGAGAAACCCAACTACTACATGGGTGAAGGTGAGAGAGCAGAAGAACCAGGGGACGTGAGAGGTGAGGAAGGGGCAGGGGGAGGCTGGGTCAGGGAGTCCACAGGCCTCTCTCCCACCCCATCATCTCTACTGACGCTGTTGCTTTGCTTGTTTCTGTCTACAGCTGAGATTACAAAACCTGTGAGGAGGGAGGTTTTGTCTGTTCAGCTCATGATTCTGATCCACCCCCACAGCTGAGCACAGCAACAGGTGAATAAGTGGGTACTCGATAAATATTAGTTGAATAATCTTCCTACATGCTGGGCCTTGGAGCCAGGGTAGCATGGAGCAGATAACTTTACTCCCTCTGACTCAGTTTCTTTATCTACAAAGTGGGGATAACAAGGTCTTTCTTAGAGGATTATTTCAAGGATTAAAAGAAATCACTCAGTCAAATGTGCCTAAAACTCAGTAAGCATTGCCATTGACAGATTCTGGACCCAATGTCATCTCCACAAATAGGGCCCCTCTCAGGAAACAGAGTTATCAATGCATTATTAATATACAGACTAGGAAGAAGAATACTCTGAAAGGTGACATTTTAAAAAAAATAGAAGAAGCTGATTATAAAATACAAACACATTTTTTAAAAGTCAGATAATAGTAAAAGTATTAAAAAGAAAGTAAATATAAGTGATCCTCCAATCCTACGGCAATACTCATATTGCCGCAGTAATTATTATACTGATGCATTCTTTCCAGGACACTTTTCTATGCATTGTCTTAAATAATGGGACTATACTATATACTATGGCTGATAGTGTTGACTGCCTAGTCCAAACCATTCTCCTCCAGCTTGTTTGCCGACAGAATATCTTGTTTGTTCTCAGGATGGAGGGGCTGTGTGTTTCAATGAGAATGAACGCTTCACTGAGAATGCCTCTTATTTCCAAGACATGGGTGCTGACTGGGCCAAGACAAGTCATGGTCATTGCATCCTCCTCACCAGTGACTGGTCTGTGAGTGAAAAAACAGGCATGTGGCCAGTTCTGGGCAATAGGATACTAGGGGTGAGATGAGGGTGAGTGAAAGATTTTCTAGGTTTACAAAAGAGACCTGTGAAAAGAAACACTCTTTTTCCTATTTCTATACTTAATTGCACAGAGATGTGGTATTTGGGAGGGCAGCAACCGTCTTTCAACCATGAGAGCTACTCATGGCTGACTTCAAGGGAATCACTGAGAAGTCAACAGGAACCGTAAAGTCCTTGAACAGTTGTCTTAACCAAGCCAGGACTTCTTGTTCTGTAGGGTAATAAATGCCCCTCTTGATGCGTTCCCTCCAGCTGGGCTGTCTGTTACTTGCAGCCAAAAGCATTCTCGCCATACAGGTGATACCTGTAACCTGGTTTGTGCATTTGCTTTTCGCCTTCTCTATCCGTCAACAAATAGAATAGTAATAATTCATGTCTGTGAAAGACTTACTACTTGCAAGGACTTTACAAAGCACCTTACACAGACCATCTCATTTTTAATCCTCACTACAAATCTTCATGGTCAAAATGATTAGCCTCATTTTTTTTTTTTTTTCAGATGAGAAACAAGCCAAAGCTTGGAAGGAACAAATAACACAGCAAGTAAATGGAGGGGCCAGGACGTGACTCAGGTTGTTCGGTTGAGAGTCTACGTGTCTTCTCCATAATTACAGCCCTCAAGAGTCCCCCATCGTTTGGCTCCAAAGTGTCCCGTTTTCTGTATGTAACATGCACAGCTCCCCTCGCACTGGTGGCCCACATCCACCAAGGTGAGCCCTTTCTCCCTCCTCCCCTCCCAAGCCTTCCCCAGCTGGTCCTACGTGTTTGGCATCTTCTAATTACCCTGGCTCCTAAATATGCGAAACAATAATATTCCGCAATTGCATCTTCCTATAATTTCATGTAACAGGTCCCCTCAAATAGCAAGTCCTTAATTTTAATTGCATATTATGTTCCCTTCCTGAGGGTAGACAGCTATTTATTCATCCAGCTAATTGTTCAAGAGACAAAGACATGGAACATACCGCACCAAATTAAGTATTTGCTAGTTGCTGTTACTACTGGGGTTACATTATACAGCCCTGATTTCCTTTCCAAGAGCTCCTGAGGAAATCTTGGCATCTTTTTTTAAAGAAATTTATTCTTTGGCTTAACCTACCTATGATTATATGAAAGCCAACAAATCCTCTGGTGTTGTATAATATCATTACTGGTGATGATAACAGTAATTAAGACAATGTATAGATGTACAGCCATATGCTTTACTCTGTGAAAGGAGAAACAGAGTAAAAATGATGTTTATGGAACATCTTCTGTGTGCCAAGCATTGGCCTGAGCAGGAGGAAACATTAGACCATTCCCTCATTCTCATTTAAGAACTCAAGAGATTCTTTTAGCCCCATTTTCACAGATGAGAATTGAAGGGTGGAGAAGTGAAACCACTTGTCTGCACCAGGCTCACAGCTGGGCATCAGAAGAGGTGGGTTTTGAGACGAGGGTGGTGTAAGACCAGAGCACAGGCCACCTCAGAGCCAGGGCTCCCTGTAGGCTCACTACTTGCACGTGGGAACGATGCAAGTATCTCAATGCCTACTTCATTGACACAGTCACCTACATAGATGGGAAGTGATTTTCCCAATTTAGTGGATCAAACTATGCGTCAGAAGCCAGATGAGGAGGTGCCAGTACTCACACAAAACAG
The DNA here is from genome assembly GCA_963575035.1 of Avahi laniger. Classification (NCBI taxonomy): domain Eukaryota; kingdom Metazoa; phylum Chordata; class Mammalia; order Primates; family Indriidae; genus Avahi; species Avahi laniger. The sequence continues at coordinate 51,177 of CAUYSK010043795.1, read as the reverse complement.
CCCCCTGAGACTAAGAAGCCTGCCTCATCCACTTGCCAAGGTGTCCCCTTGCAGAAAGCGTGACGCTGTGTTCCTGCCTGCACACACGCCCTGGACCTCCCTCCCCGTCTGCTCTCCCCAGCCTCTGCACTGGCACACCCAGGGCTGCAGGAACTTCAGTTACATCCACCAGACTTAAGACTTACTGTTTTTTTTTTTCCTGGGGAGTCAGTCCTATAGCTGAAAGGGAGAAAATGCCCAAGGAGGAACCATCAGTTTATTTAATGACTGTGTACTGAGCACCAGCCTGTCCCAGGCAGGCAGGCACTATGCCCACAGTTACGCAAAAGACACAGCTCTGCAAATCTCCCAGCCCCAGGGAGAGTCCCAGCTTATCACAACCTATGGCCAAAGTACACCACAGGAGAATGGGCAGGAACTAATGCATTCTTTCTGCAGAAAAAGGAATGAAAGCAAAAAAGACTTGGAAGAGGGGAAGGGGGCCCTGCATCTGGATAAAGGCTTGGGACGTAAAGGAGGGAGGATGGAGCAAAGAAAGATAAGTAGACAGAGCTGCCGAGAAACCTACTAACCTGACAGTAATTACTGAGTGTCACGACATGCTGGGGGCATTACACACATATGTGAAATCCACCCAATACCCCTACAAGGTTGGTCCACTATCCATAATTTTTCAAATGTGGAAACTGAGCCTCAGAGAGGTTTAGTCACTTGCTCAAGGGTGCACAGCTGAATCGTGGCAGTGTCAACATTCAAGCCCAGATTGGTCTGACACCAAAGCTCCTTCCCTGTGTGAGACAGTCACCAGCACTGGCCCAGATTGGCATCTGTAGAATCCCCACAGCTGAGACTCACCCACAACTACATGGGAAACATCCATGCACTCACAGGGCCTCCCGGTTCTAGATTCATTAATGACACAGATTTCCATTAGGAGGTGACAGCCTCTCCCAAAGAAGGGCTATAGAGTGTTCTAGGGCTCCCAGACTACACAATCCCAAAATGCTAGAGAGAGTTAGGACTGCTATTCTGGAAGGAAGAGGAGAGGACTTTCCTATAGATGAAAATTCCTTGTTAGGCTAACTGCTGCCTATAGAACTGGCACACACTCATTCAGCAAATACTTGCTAAGCACCTACTATGTCCCAGGCGCTGTTCTAGATGCTCGAGATGACCAGTGAAGAAAACACAGGCTGGCTTTGTGGTGTTGACATTCTAGCGGTGGATGCAGACAGAGCCAACACTCCCGGTGTACATGAGCCCCACACCCCAGCCACGAAGCCCAGTGGCCCAAAAACACCTAAGGAGACATTCCCTTCACTTTAGCTTAATCCCCGACCATCCACAATCTAGCACAGTGGAGGGTAAGAGACGCCTGAGTGGGCTTTGTCTGAGGTCAGGCTGAGCCAAGTGGCAGAAGAGAACATGCTGAACGTGTGGGTAGACACCACGGGGCTGGGTGGCCAAATCCCATCTCAACAGGAACCTGGGGTTGGGAGTTCCCTCCCTCACGGGCTCTGCCCACTGCACTAGCCGGGCAGGGAGCTTGTCCCAACCACGTTAAATAGCGGCCATGCAGGAACGCCTCCTGGGCAGCGCGGCAGGAGGGTAGGCTGTGATGTACACTTTTAAGTCTTTATAGTTTCTTTTTCTTTAATAGCACCTTTATTGAGAAATGATTTACATATCATAAAATATAACAGGGTTTTGAACCAACCCATTAGGGGGGGTCAGACTTTCTGAAGTGAGGTGTGGAAACAGGAGGCCAGGCACCAGGAAAGAGATGACTGTAGTTTCAAGACAGTCAGTGCAGACTTGAGCTCTGAGCTGCTCGCGAACCAGGAAGGGGACAGCAGGGTGGCAGGGACATTCCATCCTGGTGACGCTATGGAAGAGCCAGGTAAGGGGTGAGAGGGGCCTGCACCCAGACCCTGGCTCTGCTACTCCTCAGCTCCGTTCATTTGGGTAAATTGTTGACCCTCTGTGAACCTCAGTGTTCCCATCTGTCCAATGGAGCTAAGGCAAGTAGGTACCTGCCTCAGAGAGCTGTTGGACAGATGCAATGAGACAGGGTCTCCACAGTGTCAGACCTGGCTCCAGGCTCATAGCAGCATCATTCAAAACAGAAAAAACTCCAACCCTTTCTTCCATGGGCCCACCATTGAAAACACCACACTTCCAAACCATTCCTTGCCTTCTTTCCCCACGGATCCAGCAGCTGGCCTTTGGAGAACAGGTGCTCACCCCAATCCCGGACGAGGACCCAAGGTGAGGAGGAAGGAGGGGGACAAGTCCTGGAGGAATGTCTCCAGCTGCTGCCCAGGCAGCACAGCATGCAGGGGCTGGGAGATCACAGAGGTTTTCTACTAGAGCAGGGCTGTGCACAGAGTTTTATGTGCAGAGAGCAGGATCGTCGTGGTGACGTGGCCAGGGTGGTGGAGGCACCGTCCACCTGCAGGAAGCTGGGGCAGAGGTAGGGGTCGGGTGTCCAGCAGAGGTCAGAGAGAGCCTCGGGCTGCAAGATGGGCAATGACGCAAGCAGAGAAAGAGGTGGCGATTACAGGCTGATCCCTTCACTTAGCACTGCGACAGTTCCCATCCCTGTTCATACACCCGACAGACTTGGTCTGAGCCCCGTGTCATGTACCCTCAGCGAGGTCTCAGTGACTCGAGGCATGGGGACTGTGCTTTGTCTGTCTCTATGGCCCACAGCACTTGGGGCAGGGGCTGGCGTGGTGTGCATGCAGGGGATGCCGCTCTTGTGGGTGGAGTTCGGGTAGCAGGCAGGAAGGGCTTCCTAGTGGAAGAAGGTCCTGTGTACATGCGACTCTTCCCTGTGTCCCAGTGCAGGTCGGGTTGGCCTCTGAGCACCCTGACCGGGGAACCAAACTGTGCCACTACTGCTTCCTGGCTGTGTGACTTTAGGCAAGCCAAGTAACCTCTCTGGGCCTAAGTTTCTCCTCTGAAAAATAAGGATTCAATGAGTGAACAGAGGAAAAGCATCTAAAGAGTTTCCGAGTTCAGTGTTTGTCAGGTTTCACTAAGGAGATGGGGAGTCAGTACGAGAACTTCACTTTGTCATCCGAAAAACTCCTACACAACCTTTTAGCACCAAATCAGGGTTCACCTTCTACAAGAAGGCTTCTCTGCCCTGAGACCTGCTCCTCTGACTTTGCCAGGCCTGTTTCCCCAGCACGTGCCTCCCCCGCAGAACCGCATTTCACCTTCTTATCTGTCCCTTCCTCCCTGTGAGCTGCTGGAACTCTCATCTCTGTGCACCCAGCTCCTAGCACGGTGTCAGGTAGGGACTGAGCGCCGCCACATCTCAAAAGATGAATAAACGAAAGGATGAATGAGTGATTTCCCCAAAAGAAGAGCAGATAGAAAAAAAAAATAAACATCTTTACATTTTTTAAGAGACAGGGTCTCTCTCTGACACCCAGACTGGAGTGCGGTGTGATCACAACTCACTCAGAGTCGAACTCCTGGGCTTAAATGATTCTCCTACCTCAGCCTGTCAAGTAGCTGGGACTACAGGTGTGTGACACCATGTCTCGCTAATTTTTTAAATTTTTTGTAGAGACAGGGTCTTACTATGTTGCTCAGGCCGGTCTCAAACTCTTGGCCTCAAGCAATCCTCCCACTTCAGCCTCCCAAAGTGCTGGGATTACAGGCTTGAGCCACCATGCCTGGTCGAATATAAATGTCTTGAAGTAATGTGACTGCAGTTTTGAAATTACAAGATGGAGACAGATTCCTATAAACACACAAACAGAAATAAAGAAGTCATGTACAACGGAAGATGAAAGAATCAGTGAGCCCTAAGACTTCTTCTTGGTACAGTAGGTTAAACCTCAGAAGGTGGCAGAACATCTGAGCAGGGAGCTTAATGGAGAAAGGCCGCAACCCAAGAATTCTATACCTGTCAGCTGGTCATTCATGTGTAACAGCAACTCAGAGACACAGCCATATAGTCATTTGAGAAATACAGGTTCAAAGATATTTTTAAATATTTAAAAGTAACTGCTGGGAAAATCGAGAACAGCCTTTACACCTTCCCAATCAATAGAAGCAGTATATTAAAGTCAGACTGCCTAGATCTGAATACCAGATCTGCTGTTCTATGCCTAAGGGTGAGTTAATCTCTTGCTGCTTTACTTTCCTATCTGTAAAATGGGAACACTGATAGTACCTACTTCACAGGATTTTGTGAGAGTTAAACAGGATAATTCATACACAACGCTTTGTCCAGTGACCAGGACGTAGTAGGCTGCGGTGGATGTGGTGATGCCAACCAGATCCCCCTTCAGAAACAAAGGATCTCCTCACCCCCACCACCGCCACGTGCCGGAGTGCTCTACCGGAACACCTCAGCAACCAGCTCTTAGAGGACTGCCTTGGCTAGAGTAGACTCCTCACCCAAGATCATGCCTCTCTCCAGAGGTGATCCCCAGCCAATGACTGACCAACACAGGAGAAAACAGGCCCAGCCCCCTTGCCCCAACTTGGGACAACTCTGAAAGATCATCCCAGCGTCAGAGATTGTGGTGGGGTTGGCTGAGGCCCTTGTAGGGGCTGCAATGCAGCTCAACTCTCCCTCTGCTCAGTGCTGCTTCTGTTCCTTCTCTCCCAGAGGTGCAGTTTCTAGAGGACTCCCTAACAGATAGCGTGCATGCTAGCATATGTCTCACAGTTTGCTTTCTGAGGAGCCCAACGTGACGGCAGAGACTGCAGTGGTTTGAATGTGTCCCTCAGGGGTCGTGTGTTGGAAACTTAATCCCTAATGCAGCAGTGCTGAGAGGTGGGGCCTGAGAAGGGGTTATGGGACCATGAGGACTCTGCCCTGGAGAATAGATTCATATCAATAGCAAGGGAGGAGGTTAGTTTTCTTAAGAGTGGGCTTGTCATAAAAGCAAGTTCTGCCCTCTCTCGTTCTCCTGAGCTCTCAGGCCCTTCTGCCCTGTATCGTGGGTTGATGCAGCAAGAAGGCCGTGGCCCAGCAGAGTAGAACAGTGGTTGCCAGAGGCTGGGGAGGAGAGAGGGGAAGGGGAAATAGGGAAAATTTTGTCAACAGGTACAAAGTCACGGTTCAGAGGGATAAGTTCTGGTGTTCTACTGCACAGTAGGGTGATTATGGTTAACAATATTATACTGTGTATTTCAAAATAGCTAAAAGAGGATTTTGAGTGCTCTCATCACAAAGAAATGAAAAATGTGTGAGGTGATAAATACACTAAATACCTCAATTTGATTTCTACACAATCAATATATGTATTGAAATGTTACACTATGCCCCTTGAATATGTACAATTATGTGTCAACATAAAAAGAAAATAAGGCCCTCACCAGATGCAAGACCCTTGACCTTGGACTTCCCAGCCTCCAGAACTATGCGAAGTAATATCTTTTCTTTATAAATTACCCAGTCTCAAGTATTCTGTGATAGCAACACAAACAAGCTAAGACATCTAGTGATGGTGACACAGCACCATCACTTGCCACCAGCCAGCATCTCTGAAGCAAGGTGAATACACTGCATCTCTTCCATCCAGAATGGACATTCATTTTGTCAAGAATGGACACACATTCTGAGGGCAGGTATCCCTTTCTTGTCTGCAAGACCTCAGCTAGCATGGTCCAATGTTGGACCATCTTTTATGTTCTTGGAATGGATCATGAATCATTCCTCTGACTCTTAGGAAAAATGGCAATTGTCTCAACCCATTTTGGGGGGCCTTACACCGTGCTGAAAAACAAAAGTATGATTTTAAAAAAACAAAGAATGTTCTTGCTGAAAAGCAATGACAAATGTCTGAGCTGACGGACATGCTAATTACCCTGGTTTGATCATTATACAATGTATACATGTATGGAAACATCACACTGTACCCCATAAATATGTACAATTATTATGTGTCAATTAAAAAAAACAGATGGCATTCTTTCAAACACTCACAGAAGTAAAAATCCTAAGTAAAATCCTAATAGGAGAAACTTGTAGTATATTAAAAGAAAAAAGTCATCATGTCCAAATAGGACAGTGTATTCAAGAAGGCCAAAAATAGGGCTTATGCCAGGAACATAAAAGATGGCCCAACATCAGAGAAGTTTCTAATGGAAGTCATCACATTAGTAAGTCAAGGGAAAAATCCATAAAATCACCTTAATAGATGACCAGTTGGCAACTGATCCAATTTGCTGCCTGGTTCCCTATTTTTTTTAATCTTTAGCATTAAGATACTTTCTTAATATGGTAAGAATTATTTGAAACCAATAAGAAACTTACTTAATGGTGGAAACCCAGACAGAGTTCCACTAAGACAGTATAGGAAAGCTTTCAAGAAGCAGAAACTCAAAGATGAAACCACACAAGAAAAGTTGATAAGGCAAATTTTGTACATAAAAATGTGAAACCTTTGAAGAAGAAAAAAATAATGAAATTTAAAGAAAAGTGACAATTTGGGAAACATATTTGCAATATATCTGTCCTTAATACATAAAGATTATTGTCCTTAATATATAAAGACCTCTCAGAAGATCTTAGCAGTTATAAAAGAAGAAGCATAAAGGGTTATACAGAGAACATTTTCAAATTCACTTGAAATAAGTAAATTGATAATTAAAATAAAAATGTGATATAACTTTTTATTCATTAAATTCATCCAGATTTTCTTAAAAAATGATAGTGTAAAAGATTCTGGGAAAGAGGCACTGTCATTGTTAGCTTGGAGAAATTCAAATTGATCCAAAATTTTTGAAAGCGATTTGTTAATAAGTTTTTAAATATGTCTAAATACGCAGGGCTCAACCTACTGACTCTACTGTTAGGCACACTTTCTGGAGAAATAAACGAGGAGCCCAGGAAGACTTCAGGGCAGAGGACATTATTCAGTCTAGTTAGAAGGTAGAAATCATGTACAAGTTCAACAACAAAGTCCTGATTAAAAACATTCTATTTATGGTGGAATAATGGATAACCATTCAAAATTATCAATTAGAAAAAATTAATAATATTATAAAATGGGCAAGACCTATATTTATGTGAATAAATAAATCACATTGCCAATAGCACGTATATAACATTACCTGAATTCATATAAATACAAAAAGAAAAAAGATTGAAGGGGATAAGCAAAGTTTTCACTCATTCATTTATTCATTTAAAAAAATATTGATTAACTATTTACTGAGTGCTAGGCCTGGTTCCAGGAATTTCCAAATAAAATAGACAAGATGTCTCTCTTCATGAAATAAATTAATGTGGTTATTTCTGAATAATAGGATTGATAATCGTTTTCATGTTCTTCTATTGAGATTTTATACTTTTCCCAAATGTCTTAGGTGGATTATGATTTTACTCATGGTGTAATAGTTCCAGTTCCAGTTCATAATTTGGAATCTACTGGGAAGCTTCAACAAGTAGCAATGCATACACAGATAAGACAGATTTCTCAAAATAATGTTCTGGGAAAATTTGTTGTTTTCTTTTGTTCTTCCCTGTTTCTCTGGGGATGTTCTAGGAAAATTTGATATTACCTGGGGGACAAAAAAAAAACTTGACGTCTGCTTCACACCATATACAAAAATCAATTCCAGGCTGATGATAGACCTCAATATAAAAGATAAAACAATGAAACTTCCAGAAAAAAATGAAGCAATCTTCATGACTTTCTCAAAAAGGATATAATTTATCAATTTCACTGCATTAAAATTAAGAAAGTGTTCATAAAACAAAACAGTATCAACAAAAACATTAACAGAAAAGCCACAGAGTGAGAAAAGGTATTTGCTACATATATGAGGTCTGTCCGGAAAGTATCCAGCCATGCAATGTGAAAAATGGAGACGTTTGTTGAAGATACAAGATATAAGAAACATTGTACACAGGACAATGATGCCTCAGTCCCCTTCAAAGTAGGCACCTTGGGACCTCACACAGTTCTCCCAACATCCTTTAACCTGTACACGTTCAACATTCTCAGGTGTTCTGCTTGTTGCAGGCCTTCCAGAACATGGATCACTTTCAACAGATTCTCAACCATCTTTGAAGCATTTGTGCCACACTTTTATTTACGCCACACTCACTGCATCGTTTCCAAAAGCCTTCTGAATCATCCAAATAGTTTCCGCAGAGGAATGTTCAAGCTTAACACAAAATCTGATGCAGATCCATGGTTCTACTCGCTCAGCCATTTTGAATGTGACGGCCACACAGCACACGTGCTGACTCAACGGTGTCTAGCGCCCACTGACTCGTACACTGACGTCATCATTGTTCACACGTGTGTGTCACAGTCCACTCTCCTTGGCTGCCAGGTTACATCAATGCTGCGCAAACCATTCTCATTATGTTAACAATGGCTGGATACTTTCTGGACAGCCCTCGTATAACTAATAAAGGTCTTTTATCCAGAATATGTAAGGAAAACACAGGCAACCTAATGGGAAAGTGATATAGAGACTGAAGAACCCACTTCACAAAAGAGGATCTCCAAATGTTTTCTAACCAAATGAAAAGTGGGCAAGCTCATGAGCCACTGGGGAAATGCAAATTAAAGCCACAAGGACCCTTCCACATACCCATCAGAATGGCTAAAGTTAACATAGCTGACCACACAACAGGTGGCTGAGAGGAGGAGTAGGGAGAACTCCCCTACGCTATTGCTAGGAGTATGAATTGGTATGACCTCTTTGGAAAACACTTAGACATTATGTACTATATTTGAAGATAAACATACCCTTTGCCCAGCAGTTGTGTGCCTAGGTATAAACCTTGCAAATACACGTGCATATATCCACCAAAAAGCACATACAAAAAAACTCCTAACAGCGTTATTTGTAATAATCCAGTATAAGAACCTGCCCAAATGCCCATCAATGGTGACCGATGATGCAGGCATACAACAAATTCTGCACAGCAATGGTAATGAATGAACTGGGGCTACATGCAACAACAGGGAAACAGCCCACAAATACAAGGCTGAATGGAAAAAACTAGACACAAATAACACCTACAGGTTTCCAATTACATAAAATCTAAAATAGGCCAAGAGAAAGTATAGAGTTGAGGGTGAATACTTAGGTAATGAAAGCATAAAGAAAAGAAAATGATGACCATGAAAGGGTGATGGTGGCTTTTTAGGGAGAGTCTGGGCTGTGAGTAGGGAGGGACAGTGCAGGAGCCCCCATGTGCTGGCAATAACCTCGCTCCCAGCGGTGGCATCCCAGCTGTTCCCTTTACAATAATTCAGCTGTACGTTTCTGGTTTTTGAGTGCTATATTTCACCATAAAAAGTGACATTAAAGCAACACAACAGAAATACTTATGCCTGGGCCCTGCCCCAGACCAGTGAAATCAGAATCCCTAAGTGCAGGCTGTGGTGTTGATGGTGATGTGATTTTCATGCATGGTGAGGGCAGAGAAGCCCGGAGCACTGTGTAAGAGGAAGCCCAGGCTCTGCAGTCTGTGTGTCTGAACTGAAATGCAGCCTCTACTTCACCTGATCTCTGTGACTCTGGGTGCTTCTCCATGCCTCAGTTTCCTCTTCTGTAAAATGGGTGTAATAACGGTACTAACTTGATAAGGTTCTGCAGATCATAAATGCCAATACCTGTGAAGGGTCGCAAGGGTAGGGAGAACCTGTGGCCTTGGGGCCACATATGGCCTTCTGGATCCTTGAGTACGGACTTTTGACTGAATCCATATTTTACAGAAAAAATCCTTCCAATAAAGGAATTTGTTCTGTGAAGGTTGGATTTGGTTGAGGGGCCAGTAAATATTTGGTTTCCATAATCTTAAGATGAATGAGGATGCTCCTCGGTTGTGAACACCTCTATCTTTGGGACTGGGAAAAATGGATACTATTTCTGAAGATAGTCAAATGTCATTCAGAAGCTGTGGGAGGAAGCGGATATCACCACTTGGAAGACACCCTCTGGTCTTTAATTTTGTAAATTCTCCAGAGACACAGCCCAGGTCCTCCGAAATTTTCCTGATTCTGCTGGCAGCATCTAGATCGTGCCTTGTTGCAGTAACGGACACGAGGCTTCTCTAGACTGAGGCTCATTTGTTCTGTGGGTCGGAAAGTAGCCCTGAAGACTACGGTATCAAAAGGCCAGCTCTTAAAAATTCACCGCCCCCTTTACTGGCTGGATGACTTTGGGCAGGGTGCATAACCTCCGCAAGCCTCGGTGTCCACATCCGCAAAATGGAGAGGAAGACAGAGACAGCTCGCTCCATTGAGCGTGTTCGGTGAGGCGGCTTTTCTCCGCTCACACACAATAGGTGCCCAGCTAAACAATGCTCCACGCCCCCACGCCCAGCAGGTGGCCGGGTAACAGCTGATAAAACAAATTCTGCAGGTGGATCTGGATTTCAGGAGCCTGTGAAGCTAAAACAAACATCACCAAACCACTTTGCTAGGCTGCACTTGGGTACACATTGCTCAATAAGGGAAAAGAGAGTCGGAAAAATCCTCTCCCACTGGTCTGCAGCAATCAGACAAGAGAAAACATCTTCCCCCTCCCCGCAGCAGGAGACTCAAAAACAGCTACCCCATTTCTTTTCTTCCTAACCCCCTCAAGACGCATTCCCATCCAAACGCCAGCCAGCCTTCTGCACCATGTTCTCTGGGGGGAGCAGCCTTCTGTAGCCAGGAGTCTGGCAGATGATTTTAACTGCTGCCAGTACAGATGCTCCCCGGGCCTGGGTAGCCGCTGTCTTGGAAACTGCCTTCTGCACTGGCAGAGGGTGGGTGTGGACATAGTGTGTTTTCTTGAGCTGAAGAAAGGAAAATAATAATCCATTCTAAAGCCTCGCCAAGTATCTACTCTGACCTGGCAAACGAACAGCAAGGCGTCCGCGTCCACACGCTGCACCTGTGGGTGCGGCTCAATTTTGCTCCTGCTCATTCTGCTCTCATAGACCATCGTGGACTTTAATTACCCGGCAGTACCAAGCCTGATCTTTTTAGTGCCTGCAGCATCTGGCTCTCCCCCTGGAGAAACGTATCTGGTTACAACACAATTCCTCTGACCTACATTGAGTCACTTTCTCTTCAAGGAGGACAGTGGCTTTTCAGCTCTGGGGTCAATTTTATTGACTTTTCTCCAAAGAAACCCTTTGGAACTCACCTTTTGTTCCTACCTCAGATTAAAGCTTTCCAAAGGCAAATTTACCATTTGTGCTTCAAAACAGAGGCATTATGCTGGTCCCTGTCCCCCACCCTGGCCCAGTACCTCTGTGATCTCTGCTACCACTCACTCTCTTCCTAACTCTGCCCCGGGCACATTAGCACATTTCCACCCCAGGGCCTTTGCACTGGCTCTTACCTAGAGGTTCTTACCTCACATGCTTGCATGGCTCATCCCTTTCCCTCCCTCAACTCTACATTCAAATGTCACCTTCCCAATGAGCCCGCACTGATTTCCCCCTTTAAAACTGCAACACTCTTCCCCACTTTTACCACCCTTACCCCATTCTATTTTAGTCCATAGCATTTTCATCTTAAAATTGAAGATAAAGTTTAAACTTTTTTTTTAGTAGTCCTTTCTTGTCTGTGTTTCCTACAGACTCTCAGATGTACATTCCAGGATGATAACAATTTTCTGGTTTTGTTCTACTTCTCAGTCCCCGGCACGGAGCACATACTAGGTACTTAAAAATATTCCTGAATTGTTGTGGCTATCCTACCTTTTTCCCCCACTGGAGCCTTCTCTCTGTGAAGGAGTGAATGTCCTCAAAGGCAGATCTCTGTTCAAATGTCACCTCCAGGGAGAGGCCACCCCACCAAAGTGGCCTTTTCTCCTAGTCCTCGTCACCACCTGACATTCTTTAATGTAAAGGGGGCAGAGTTTTGTCTTTCCTGGTGTTTGTGGCTCTGTCCCAATCATCTAGAACAGGGGTCGGCAAACTTTTTCTTTACAGAAAATGCTAGAGAGTAAATATGTGTGGCTTTGTGAGCCCACTACTCAACCCTGCACTTGCTGCACAAAAGCTACCACCCACGGTATGTAAACAAATGAGTGTGGCTTGTTCCAAAATAAAACTTTATTTACAAAAACTGGTGGTGGCTTGGATCTGGCCAGCAGGCCACAGTTTACTGACTCCTGATCTAGAACAATGCCCAGCACATAGCGGGTGTTCAATAAATATTTGCCAAATGAATGAACTGAATAATTTATCAAGTTCCTACTCTAGGTCAGGCACCACGCTCAGGTGATCTCTCCAACATGTCATTTTATCCACAGAACAACCTGCTAAACTAAGGACTATTATCCCCCACCTAAAGGTGAAACAGAGGGTGGGTGACAGAGGCTAAGGGAGCTCTGTGGCTCTTCTGAGGCCATCGCTATGAGTGGCAAAGCAAGCGTTAAAACTCAGGTCTTCCAGGTCCTGCTCATTCCACCACTGGACATGAAACTTCCATTCCTGCCGCACATTCTGTGAAAATGCCCAGTCATGCCAAAGACGGTAACTGTAATTCCTCATCACCCACTGTGCATATATTCTTTCACTCGTCTGTCCAGCCAGGGCTTGCCAGCCACCCGCTGTGCGCCCTTGTTCTGCTCAGTGTGGTCCAATCTTTAGTCAGGCTCAGGCTCTACGTTCAGAACAAAGGAGCTACGAAACCAGCAAAGTCAGCCATGCACCAGGCACCTGGCCTCGAGCGCTGGAAACCTGACTCTGGCTCAGGGACGGCCTTCAGGAAGAGAGACAAAAAGTGCAACTACGATGAGGGCCTTCCATGCGCCAGGCACTGTGCAACGCACTTCCTCGCCATGCTAGGTGAGAGGGGATGGGGATCAGTAGAAAGTCCAAAGCCCGGGAAGCTCTAAGGAAAGACTTGATCTCTTCCCTGGGGCTCAGGAAAGGCTTTAGTTAAAGGTCACGGTTAATCCATGAATTCTGGGAGTCAGACCTAGGATAGCTTTCCATTCCCACTACTTAACAGTGATGGAGACCTTGGGAACGTAACTGAGAAAACAGTGATTGAAAATAGTACAACCTCCCACCTACCCCCCCACAAACAAATTTTGGGCTAATACATGTAAAGTGATTGCCTGATCCTGTGCAGGTACTTAAAATGTGGCCATAATTATCACCCTGGTCATCCTTGAAGGACCCAAGAGGACTGAGCATGTGTGATGAGTGTGGGTGTGGAGAAGGGAGCCCAAGGACTTCCTAGATGAGGAGGACCCTGTTTATTAAAGAGCCTGAAGCTAGACAGGTTCCCAAATTGGATCACTGGCTTATTTAACTGGCACCCAGCACCGAGGAGGGATTCTGCCTGCTGTCAAGAGCCAGGGACATGCACCTTAGCCAGAGCCACCTGGATGTCCTCAGCAGACAAACTGCTTCTGCCCAGAGATACAACTTAAGGCCAGCGATGAACTCCAGTTGCACAGGATGTGGAAACCAAGCCTGCCTCCCTGGCAGCCGACCCTACCTCGATCAGACAGCTCAAGCCTCACGCATTCAAGAGCGCACAGACGAGGGTGGCACCCTGATAGGTGCTTCATTAATTTTCCCTTCCAGCCATACTGTTTTTTTCTGGAACTCTCCATCCACACCATGCCCTAATAGAAGCATCAGGAGGTCAAACATTGTAGCAAAGAGTTGGCTTAGGGTTTGGTTTGACACAACTCAGTTTAAACGAAAGTGGTACCCTACTCCATGCAATACATCTTTTGTTACCAACGACGGCCCTTTGTTACCTATCCCAAACATCTTAGCTCAGGGCAATTCAGAAACATAAAAACAAAACCAGGCAAGTGATGAGGCTTTCAATCACATAGTAATAACATTTTGTGTTGACCTAGCATCTCGTCCTAAGGACATTTCTGATTCACCAAGCATTTTGGAGCTTCTACAACAATGTGCCTCGGACGTTCTTAGATGTTTCCTGACTTCATCCTCTCAAAACCTCCCTGTGGACATTGGACCCAACGGCACAGGGGCTGAAACTCAGTGAGCTTAAGGGACGCACTCAAATCAAACAAGGTAGTCAACACGTCTCCCAGGGAAATGTCACATCTCACCTAAGAGCAGGAATGAACAGTGCTCCTGGGGACAAGAACTGGCACAAGGCACCTAGCAGTGGCTTAAGCCAGCCCTGGTGTTTTCCAGACTCCAGGCCCAGGCCGTGGTCACAGACAGATCTGAGTTCAACCCCAGCTCTGCCACTCTGGTCTGCATGGACTTGAGCTCATTTCTCTGATTTCAGTTTCCTCACCCACTAGATGGAGCTAACTCCAGACTATTCCTAGGATTGTCACGAAGATTAAATGAGATGGCGCAGGGGAGGCGTTCAGCACATTGTTGTCACCACCTTTATTTCGGACGCAGGTGGTCTGCTCAGTGCTCTACATACGTTGTCTCATTTAATCTTCAAAATGGCCCACTCTTTGCCCCATTTTACAGAGCAGGTAACACACTCTTGGGTCTCTAGTTTCAGTTTCCATGGAAATCAATTCTCTAGCCACTGCCTACACTGAGATTCTGCAATCAAGGATCTTTGCAGAAACTAAATTTACATGAAAGAGAAACTTCCATTTCACTGTAAATAAAACAAAACAAAACAAAACCCAGACATACATGGTGAAAAACAGAACCTGACACAGCAGTAACTTCATGTATCATACTGTCGAGAGGGAGAAATTTTTTCCTTTGACTTTCAAATTTGGTCTCAGATTCATCCAGTCTTGCCCCTCGCAAGTGCAAAAACCCAGACACCAAAACCCCTGGAAAACACAAAAGAGATGAAGACAGCTGTAGCAGGCAGGATTCTAAGACAGCCCCCAGGATTCCTGGCCTCTGGTGTGCACCCCTGCTCCCAGCGATCCAATCATACACGAGTCCAGAGGCTGCCGGGAAGGAGTTCTGGAGACATAACTGAGATCCCACAGAAGCTCACCATAGATAGCGATTATCTGGGTGGACCTGACTAATCACCTGAGTTAATTAAAAGCCAAGAGTGTTCTTAGAAGACGAATTCAGAGAGAAATGCGTACGCTGGCTGAAGTGGTCCAAAGTAGTCAGAGGGATCTTGCCAGAGGTGGCCAGAGTTGAAAGATACGGGAGGGAACAGGAGAACAGGTGTGTGTGTGTGTGTGTGTGTGTGTGTGTGTGTACCTTAAGGAAGTCATGGTGAGCCTTTCCAGGGTGTTGTCATTTATTTCCCAAGGGGTTTTATTATTATTACTGATCTTTTAATTAAAAAATGTATTGCCTAAGACTTACATCAGATTCAGTTGATCTAACTGGATGGAGGCTTACTGGGTTGACACCTCCTTTTACCAAACCACTACTTAGAACCTCGTTACTCAGTCTGAGAGCCCGAGTCAGGCACGCTGTGCCTGGGGGCTCCCACCTGACATGACCCCCATTCTTGTCTGACTCTACCTCTGCACCTCTTTCAGTGCACTATGAGCTGGGAAACGTGGTTGCTAGCAGCCCTTGCAGTTGGGTGGAAAGGGGGCGGGGCTTGAGCGCAAAGTAGTTGTTTGCTCTCAGGCTCCTCCTCCCTGCTGGGGTAGCCTGGGCAAGTTGTCCAACCTCCCTGGGCCGTGGCTGCCTCTTCTGTGATGAGGTGGTCAGAATAAGACTGTCTATCTTGCATAAGGGCTGGGATAAAATCTCACATACGGTAGTGCTGGACATGAAGTAGAGCTCATGAAATGCTCTTTTTTCTCATCATGATCCTTAAGGAAGTAGGACATATTTTCCGAAGTCCATGAATTTGAACAGGTTTTCAGTAAATTGTGCTCGATAAGGGGTTACCATGGGAGACCTAGGGAACCTCCCTGGCTCATAGACTGTTTAGTGTGAAAGGTCATTTCGTTTCATTAATAATAATGATAAAAAGGCTAAAAAATAATTCCCAGAGAAGTTAAGTAACTTGTTCAAAGGCGCGCAGGACTCAAATTGTTATCATCTTATTTCAAGTTCAAGAATTTGTTTTCTTCATAGTCAACTAAATGCCAACTATCTATCTATCTATCTTTCTGTCTATCCATTCATCTATCTGTCTGTCCATCCATCTATTAAAAATCCTAGGATTTTCTTTTGTCTTTGAATCTTTTTTATTATTCCAATAAGATTTAGGGTGTACAAGTGTTTTTTGTTAGCGTGAACTGTATCATGCTGAAGTCAGGGATTTTAGTGTACTCTCACCAAAATAGTATACAGTGTACCCAACAAGTAATTTTTTATTCCTCATCCTCCTGCCATTCACCCCTTCTTAGTTTCCAGTGTCCATTACACCACTTTATGACCATATATGCTAGAGTTTTTTAGGAAAAATATATCTACTATGAAAAAACTGAAATTTATAAAGTATTTACTCCTTGCGTAAAAGCAACACGAAGTTCTTTGTGTATCTGTATCTTTAAGTGGTTACATAGCGGTAGCAAGGGAGACCAGTGGTGTCCGACGCAAACACTGAAAATCACAACTCTAGAGAAACACCAAATTCCACCCACAACTGTTTTTAAAAATCATCAAGTCTTTGAAGAAATTATTTTTGTTTTCAAAAGTAGTAACACAACTCCCAGAATCCAGTCTTACTCTCTACAAGCAGTTCCTGCTGAGCCAAAAGTTAGTGGTAATGAGCTGCATGGCTCTGCCACTCTTTGACCAGTTGGTTAATTTTTATTTTTATTTCTGTGTGTGTGTCATATAGTCCCCCCAAATTTTGGAGCCTCTTGATTTTGCTTTGCATTTTATATATATTTTTTTGAAAATGTGTTAGAATGGGAAGAATGGAATGGAATGGGTAGAAACTGACTTATACTGGCTTTTATTTTTAAGTGGCATTTCTAAAATGATTTCCTTATTATTCACATTTTCTAAATTCTCTATGTACTTTCTTCTGCCAAAAAAAAAGTCTCAAATGTCAGAATCTCATTTGGGGTGCCCCAAGAACTCAACATTTTATTAAAGGTTACTTGCATAAGCCTTTTCCCCTATTAAAATGCTATTTTAGTTTTGCTAGAGATGTATAAATAGTATAAATCAGTACAGGTTAAGTGCTGGATACAGAGAGATAAGCAGAGATTGGGTGATGCTTAAAGCAGAGGTGGGAGAGACAGGAGAGACGGAAGAGTGAGGGGAGAGAGGGGACAGGAAAATGAGCTGGAAGCAAAGGGGGAGAAGGAAGCAAGCAAATAAATTACAAAGCATGTCTGATGGATTGAATGGGCTTTCCCAGAACCCCAGCTGATACTGGCATCTGCCCAAAGGAAAGGGAAGCTGAATTTCAGACTGCGTCTCCCAGACAGCCTGAGCTGCTGCCGTGAGCCCAGGCATCACATGACCTCTGACCACAGAGTGAAGCCACACACCTGCACATGCCTGAAGACAAGTTCAGGGCAGCCATATGTCAACTGCCTTTGAGCCCAGTCATCCTAGAAGTCCATCAACGAAATGGGAAGGCTTCTCCAGATCTCTGTCCAAATAATGGGAGATGTCCAC
Organism: Avahi laniger; assembly: GCA_963575035.1. Lineage (NCBI taxonomy): Eukaryota > Metazoa > Chordata > Mammalia > Primates > Indriidae > Avahi > Avahi laniger. The sequence goes on along the minus strand of CAUYSK010043795.1, from coordinate 33,704 downwards.
AGAGATGCTGTAGTTACACACCAGTGACATAATATGCACATACGAACATACATTTATTCACCATCTATGTCTCCGTATGCAGTAGAATCAACTTTGCTTTGCAGGTTCTTATTAACAATGTTGTAATAAAAACTCTTTTAATGAGTTACAGAAATAGCTCTCACCTAGGTGAGCCCATACAGCAGCCAAAACCTCAGCTTTTGGGAAGTATTTTTTTTTCCTTTCAGTGCATTTGATCATTTTTGCAGCTCCCACAGAAAGCAGTTATACTAGAAGGCAAGCAACCAGCTGCCTGTCTCTCAGGAAGACGTTTCTCCCATGCACCCAGGGTTCCTGGGTTTCCTGTTTTCTGCTTCCTCTTATCCCATTCCTTGCCATTCTGGCCTTCGGGGGTCATTTTATACCTGAGGTCCATAGAACTAGAAGGGAGAGAAAAGCTCCCCACCCCTCAGAAAAAAACCCTAAGATTTTAATAACTCCTTGTTTTGTCTAAAATTAACAATTGGGATGAGCCCCTCCTGACATGCTGGAAGAATTTTATGGGCACCTCCATTAGAATTATTTTCACAATGCCCTGTCACACGTGTCTGTGTCCCCACTATATGGTGAGATACTTGGGGACAGGGTAACCCCACCCATCTCTGGGTCCCTGGGGCTCACCCTTTTACCAGCCATTTGACTTCAGATAAACACTCTGTCTGAGCTTTAGTTTTCTCTTCTATAAAAAGGAAACATTAGGCATTTAGAGAACCATTGTGACCAAGCATCAGAGGGCTTAAGCAAGGCCTCTGGGTCTACTCAGCTACGCGAATGAGCTACTTGGGTGGTGAAATCGAGTTTCCTAATTCCAAGCCCTGGACAATAACCTACCAGGTGTCCATGCTAAGGAAGGGGTAGGGGCAGGAGAATCCAACCTGGCCCTCAGGGAAGACTTCCTGGAAGCAAGGACACCTAGCCAAGACCTGAGCAGTGAGTTGGAACTGGTCAGGTGAAGGGTGGTATGTTCAGGGAGAGAGACAAACACATATGTGCTATTCACCCATTCACTCATTCGTGTAGTCAGCAAATGTACCAGGCATCTTGCTGCCTGCCTCTTCTCTGGGATCAGTCTCTTTTGCGAAATGAGGAGACCGTGCAAAAACAAGCTCAAATCCCATCCACCTCTCACAGTTCCTGTTTGATCCCGACATGGAGTTGGGTTCATGGCTCATTTAACCACAGTCTGATTTATTTACAGGCAGAGTGGTACCCCAGGGCTGGCTTTCCATACACGCTGTGCTCAAGTATGTCCCTCATATAGCAATCTAAATGAAGGCAACATGTGATCAACTTTAAACAACTGAGTCTCAACAGGACAGCCACGACTGGCCCCCGCTGCAGGAAGAGGCTTGTCTACGGCTCATCAGCATGACTGAGGGGCCAGCTCCCTGGCCCTGGCGATGCCACTGTGGGTCCCTGCACAGCAGTCCCCACACCAGCTCTGGCTCTGACTGCCAAGGAAGCCCAGGAGGGTCAGGGAAGCAGCAGATGCATCCTCTGAAAACATCTTCTCTCCTGCATCACTTTTGTGGAAAAAAAAAAAAAAAACAATCCTAGAGCCTCATCCCAGAGAGGAAGGGCTCCTCAGTGAGAAATAGAACGGGAGGCTCTCCAGCAGTCCAGAGTCTTGCTGTGCCTGGACACAATGGCATTAATTCTAATCCCTTTCCCTCCCCTCTTCCTTACATTGTCTCTCTTGCTGTTTTGCCACAACCGTGAAAGGCAGGTGGTGTGGTTTGTTTCACAACTGCCCAGAGGGGGGCCTGTCCAGGCCTCGGACACAGATCTCAGTGTTTCGCTCGTTCCCCCAGCCTGTGCAGAGACCACGGCCAGTGTTCAGGATAAGCAAGCTGGGAAACCCTTAACTTAGCTTCACAAAACTAGAGCAGGAAGGTTGGGGCTGGGGTGAGGTCCCGGAGAGCAGCAGCACAGTCCTGCCAGGAATTAAATCTACATACGAACACCTGCCTCAGCCACTGCTAGGAGTCAGGGCTGTGCCCTGAGCAAGGAGTCCTGAACACGAAGACTCATCTGAGAGAATCCTCCTGGCTGATGAGTTTTCGAGGAGAACACAGAATAAGAAGTCCCTTCCACTCGAATGTCCTGTCTCTCTTTTATGTCCATAAATATGGATCCTGTCAATGAAACACTTTTAACTGCAACAAATGTATCTGCAACTCAAAAGTTATCAAAGATTCTCCTCTTGTCATTCTACCCTTTTCCCAGCCCATCCTAACTGTCAGAGCTGATGCAAAACCAAATGCTTGGGGTTTACACAAATGCTGCACTGTTTCTACCAGCACGGCCCTAAGATGCGGAGGGACAGTGGCCAGTTAGATTTGGCCAGTGGTACCTGAGAAAGCGGCTGGGAGAATCCAGAGTCTGAAACTATCAGCTTACTGCACCCTTCTGAGCAAGAGGACTGGCCCAGTCTGCCCAGCAGCCAATAGAATCAAAGCTAATCCCTGGGGAAGGCTGCTCATGTCTGGGTTCTCTCCTTGTGGGCCTCTGGACAAGGGTGGGCACATGTCCGTGGTATGGTAAACGTGAGGGCCACAAGCTTTGGAATGCCAACCCTGTGATCACATTGTCCAGAACTGTCCCTTGCCCAGAGAGCGCATGCATGCATGTGAGGAGGATGAGGGGGCACATGTGAGTGAATCATCCCAGGATGGGATGGGCCTTCCATTTTGCTCTTATTTCTCCCCATGGCCTGGTGAATGCCAGCTTTCTTCCTGGTTTACTGGGAAGGAGCCCAGCTTGAGAATCGGCCCCCACAGCCAGGCCCCTTCCCACATTGCATTGTGTCTGGTGTCAAACAACTTGCTTGCTTCTGGTGAATAATTAGACTGAGTTTGTTCTCTTAATTCTCTTCCTTATACAAGACAAATCACAGCTCAGTGCTAACCTCCAGCACACTTTCATTCAGAGAAGCACTGAAGACTGTTATTATGGGATATAGTCTTCTAGATATCTCCTGGAAGAGCCCACCGTGACCTAATAGGTTGTTTATGAATGCCTCCCCTGGCTTATTTACAGGCCTTGAGTGCTGTTTCAAAATGATTTCTAACAGGCGAAGTACAGGGGATTTTTAGGGCAGTGAAACTATTCTACAGATACTTTAATGGTAGATACATGACATTACATATTTGGCAAAAATCACAGAAGTGTACAACACGGAGACCTGTAGTGTAAACTAAATGAACTTTAGTGACTAATAATGTATCAGCATTGGTTCATCAATGGTAACAAATATGCCACACTAATGCAAGATGTTAATAAGAAGGGAAATTGTGTGGAGGAGGAAGAGGGTATTAGGGAACTCTGTACTTTCTGGTCAATTTTTCTGGTAAACCTAAAACTGCACACACACAAAAATAAAATCTATTAATTAAAAAAAATTCCAAGGCAAAAATACATCCAAATGAGGACTTGTCTTAAAGACAAGCCATGATTCTAGGCCCTCCTGTGGGTCCCTGGGAACCCCTGACACCCAAGCTGGTCAGGTGGCCACTCTGGGCTGCCCCCACCCCCTGTAGTGATACAAACTCCTTAGGCTGCTGCAGCCCAAGGCAGCCCGAGCCTTCTGTGTACAGACCTGCAGCCCATTTCTGCTCCCCAGGGAGCAGGCTACGCCAAATGCCGTGTCTGGCACATTCGAGTAGCAACGGCAGCTTTGGGTTCATTAATTAGCAGTTGGGGTGCACGCAGGCAGGGGCTGCAAGTGTGAATCTTGCCTCCTTTCCAAGCCTTATAACCAACACCAGTGATCCATCCCAAACTGTGGAGATGGTGAACGCTAATGGCCTCAAGGAAAAAAATACCGTAATTCATTTTCCAGTGGCCAACATCTACGACTCCTTCAAAATCCGGTTCAGGTGTCATCTACCCAGGAAGCATCCTCTGACTCACACAGCCCCGGGGTCCCAGGGCGCTCCTGCTGTGCTTCCAGGGCACCCATTTCCCTGTCTGTCTTCTTTGCTGGTCTGGCGGATCCTGCAGAGAACAGGGACCTTGCTTTATTCATCCTTTGGGAACCTCAGGAAAAAACCTGTAGCCTGAATTGTTTTCAGCTACTGAGGCCTCACCAGGGGGCCAGAGCCATGGGCAGGTAGGACACTGTCCCCTCTCGATGGCTGCTTTCAAATCACTTCTCCCCAACTCTCTTCTGGCCACATGCCACCTTGTGGCCCTTCACAGACCTGCCCCCTGCCTTGCCCAGCGTGTCTCAGACTTGCCCATTGCCTCTTCTCTTCCATAAAATTCAGAACAAATGGGGAGAAGAGGTCAGACAGAAAAGTTTTGATTATGAAAAAAGAAGGTAGGACAAAGGTATGCTCTGTAGATTACTGATTCTAGATGAAAAAAAAGGGTCACATATCAAAATCTGCAAGGGACGGTGGGCTTCTGCCACTTGAGAAAGTTTTCCTAATGTCCTGACTCCCCTCTCCCTCTTCTTCTGGTTAAGAATCGGGATGGTCTCCTGATGTGTTAGCTGGGCTAGGCACAGTCCCCAGTCATTGAATTGAACATTAAGTATTTTCTGTGAAGGCAACTTATAGATGAGATTAAAGTCCCCGATCAGTTGATTTTAAGTAAGGGAGATAATCTAGATAATCGAGGTGCATCTGATTCAATCAGCTGAAAGGCCCTGAAAGCAGAGGTGCGGCTTCCCTGATAACAAGGAAATCCTGACTTTAGACAGTGGCTTTAGTCCCCGTGAAGAGCTCCAGTCTTCCCTTCCCAACAGTGTCCCCAAAGGATATCAGACTTTCCAGGTCAGCCTACATAATTACATAAGCCAACTGCTTACAAAAAATCACTCAATATACATCTCCTACTAGTCTTGCTGCTCAAGTGGTAGGTACCCTGGCTGATATAAGAACCACAGCTCTGGGGTAGTCACTGAAGTCCCACCTTGAGACACTGAGGAGGGAAAGACAAGCAGGGGACTTAATATTCATCAAGCATTGTATATAAAGTCCAGGAATTTTGTGTATGATAAGCATTTATCTTATTCTTCACAATAACCCCATTGTCCTGATTTTCCATATGAGGGAAAAGGAAGGCTACCAAGTGACTCACCTTCGGCCACAGGAGACAAAATGAGAGTTTGAACATATGTCTCTAGGAACTCAAAGCCCATAGTTCCCACCACACAGGGTCTGGGAAAAGTGGGGGCCGTGTTGAAAGGGGACGGGAACAGGAAAGGAGATGACACATGTCCTGGGTAATTTTCCCTTCCTCAAGTTTGCCGCAGCCCTGCCCCTGGGCAAGATGCCAAGAGGCAGCCAGAGCAGAGAGAATGGCTCCTCCTGGACATGCAGGAGGAGGCCCGAGAAGGGGACGAGCCCCACCATGAGCCGTTCAGTCCTCACGCTGCATGGAGCGCTCTTCCATTAATGGCTGCATGGAATCGCCAGTTCCACAAAAACAGCTCTGAGATTTCCCAAGCCGTGTTTCCCCAGCTCGCTCTGCCCCCAGCACCCAGCTACCCAGAACGAAGAACATAGATTGCTTCCAAGGGCCCTTTCTTATATTTGGTTTCTGTGTGAGAAGACTGCCAAGGCTCATTTCCCCAGGATCCACACAGCAAAACTTCAGCATGATTGACTGGTGACTGCTCCATTCTATCAAAGAACTCTGACAAAGCACCCACTCTGTATCAGTGCTGTGCTGGGGCAAGAAGATGGGGTGCAAAGATGAACGGGGGTGGAGGGCTTGCCTTCCAGGAGTTTATAACTTATGGTGGAGACTGACGAGTTCAAAAATAACTCTGGCTGGGTCAAGGCAAGGTCGGTACCATAGTCAGGTCTAATCATTTCTTCATTACACCAACATTTCTTCATGCAGTAAACACTGAAGATTTGGCGCAGGAGGGCGTCCACCATGCAGCGGAGTTGACGTGGCAGTGAAGACAGAGGGGGCTCCGGAAAGGCGGCCCAGAGGAGGTGGTGCTGAAGGGAACAGCTCCTGCCCTGAAATGTAACCGATTCTCCTGAAAACTCTACTCCCGAACGGGCTCCGGGTCAGGCAAGGCAACACTCAAGCAAACATTCAGCCTCAGAGAACAACAAACCAGGCAGAAGTGTCCCAGGTGGGTGGCCATGTGGGGGTGACTTAAATTCTCTGTGCCACAGCTTCATCTTTTGTGAACTGGGAGCTAATCATGCCAAATTTCCCAGTCTCACAAGGCTACTGTGAGCATTAAACCTTTCGATAGAAGGAAGGGTGCCGTTTCACAATATTGAGTCCTGGGTATTGCCTGGATATCAACTTATCAGAACAGATGGGGACGGTTTGCCAATTGTTAATGTTTTCCTTGCTGGATCAAGTGGAGCTTGAGACAGAAGGACTGGGGGCAGGAAAGGGTGGACTGGGGAACTTGGGGCTGCACCTACACCCAAACCCGCCCAGAAGAACTTCAAGATTTCAACAGCTGGGCTTGTCCACTGAATATCTGCCTTGCCCCTAAGGCTCCCTTTGCTCTAAGGACAAAGGAAAACCAACACTGGTAAGTTTGATATGGCAATGAAGATCTGGCCCAGCCATCTTTGTTTTCTTTTTCTTTCTTTCTTTATTTTTTATTTTTTATTTTATTTTTTTTTTTTGAGACAGAGTATCCCAGTTTATTGTTCTCTGAGGCTGAATGATTGCTTGAGTGTTGCCTTGCCTGACCTGGAGGCTGTTTGGGAGTAGAGTTTTCAGGAGAAGTGGTTACATTTCAGCATAGGAGCTGTTCCCTTCAGCACCACCTCCTCTGGGCCGCCTTTCCAGAGCCCCCTCCGTCTTCACTGCCACGTCAACCCCGCTGCATGGTGGATGCACTCATGCACCAAATCTGCAGTGTTTACTGCGTGAAGAAATGTTGGTGGAATGAAGAAATGACTGAACCTGGCTAGAAGGCAGTGACGTCATCATAGCTCACTGAGACCTCAAGCTCCTGGGCTCAAGCCATCCTCCTGCCTCGGCCTTCCGAGTAGCTAGGACTACAGGCGCTCCCCCACACCCAGCTAATTTTTCTGTTTTTAGTAGAGACGGGGTCTCGTTCTTGCTCAGGTTGATCTCAAACTCCTGAGCTCAAGCAATTCTCCCTCCTCAGGCCCCCCAGAGTGCTGAGCCACCACACCCAGCCTGGCCCTGCCTTCTTTTTCAGTCTCGTCTTCTCCACAACTCAGTTCCTGAACTCCACTCACCCAACACACACACACGTGCACACACACAAAGACACATGCACACAGACTCACATACATACACATGCACAAGCACACAGACACACACACACATATGCGCAAGCAATACTAAACCACCGTGTCTCCTTAGTTCTATGATGCCATTGAGAGTAAGAGAAAGCATCGGTTTAACAAGGGGTAGGTAAGGCAGAGGTGGGGAGGGAATAGACACCACATTAAATATATAATTTAATTGACTCTGATTTTAAGAGTCAATTCTGTTTTAGAAACTAGCACAATGGTTTCAACTTCAGTGGGCTTAGAGTTTTTGGGTTTTTTTTTAAGTGTGTTTGATGAGAGAAACAGGACAAGATAATTTCCTGTGGTGCAAAGGTCACTTAATGAGATATTAACTTATGAAGGGGAAAGAACAAGTGAGGTTATTTTTCTTCCCCCTTTTATGAACCGAGCCAACACCTGTGCAGACAGGTAGGTGCAGATGAGGAGGAAGGGAGAGAGGGTAGTGGTGAGCCCCACAGGAGGCAGGGACCCTTCCCCGTTCCACCGCAGGATGAGGCAAGACCTCCAGTGAGCCAGCCCCCGCAGCACAGAGCCCTCCTCCTCCAGCCTTGCTGGACTCAGCAGAGCCACGGCCTCAGACGGATGATTGCCTTATTCATCTGGCCTTTCCTGAAAACTCAGGCTCTGGTGCCATCTGGGATGAACAGCAAGAGCAGACCCCCAAAACAAAGCAGAGGGATTTCTCTCTCCACCCTGGCAAATGGGGCTTGGAGCCAGATTAAACTGGATTTAGCCAGGTTACACTGGACTCAGAAAAAATCCATGTGTGTAGCATTTCTTGCACCTACAAACTAGGGGATACTTCCTGCGGGCTTGAAGTCAACTGCAATCCCAGGATGGAGGCATCACAGTATTTTCAGTCTCTCCTCCTGGTCTGCTCTGTTGCTGCTCCTTCTCCCTAAAGCCCAGTCCACACTCGGTCCCCAGCCCCTTCCTCCTGTGAGCCCCACAGTGATTAAGGCACCGAGTGACACTGCCAGCTTCCTCTGTCTCCCACATCAATACAGCACTTAGCTGGGGCCTCTCAAACTTCCACTGCCCTCAACTACTTGGAAATCTTGTAAAAAATATATCTCCCTGGTGCCATTTCCAGGGAGTCTAATTCGGTGGGTCTGTGGCAGAGTGCAGAAGTCTGTGTTTTTCACAGGACCCCCAAGTTGCTGAGTTCAAGGAGCCCCCAAACCACAACCTGAGGAACTCTGAACTGAACAAGGAGGAAAGGCAGTCTGTCAGGTTCACAGGTATAGCTCAGGTCCAGCACAGGGTGGAGAGGAGGCTTCAGTAAATGGATGCTGGATCACTGGCTAAGGGAAGTCAGCGGGTGGGCAGCTGAAGAAATGAGTGAGTAAATGAATTAATTTAGTAATAATGGACTCATTCACCCACCCACCCCTTAATTAATTAATAAAGCTACATACCCAAGGGCTATAAAAAGTATTGTGCAGGCTATAAATGCCAGATAACATTATTTTTTAAAAATCCTTGTGGACAAAATGTACAACTGGAGTAGTTTTCCCAAGATTCTCCCTAGAAAGCCTTGGCATATTCCTCCACGGAGATATATTCAAGCATCCAACAATGTCTCAAGCCTGTTTGCCAAATACTGGTGCGGTGAGTTTGAAGCTTCGGCTTCTACTGCTTGCGGTGCAGTCCTGGGTGCACTGGAGTCCTTTCTGTGCCCACTCTGGTCCTCTGGGTGTCTCCCTGACCATCAGTACTACTGTACCCAGTGTCAGGCCCTGAGGTCCAGGGATGAATTAAACATGGGCCCTGCAGGAGACAGGTCTGCCAGACAGTCTCCGAGATCCCTCCCTGGTGTGCATGCCCAGTACAATGCCCTCCCTAGACACTGAGCAGGACTCGTGGCTACGACAGCACTCTTGCAGTTATTTTACCTGCATAATTAAGGTCCCAGTCAACTCTGAGTTCATGAAAAAGGACATTGTCTTGGGTGGGCCTGGTCTAACCTGGTGAGCTCATAAAGGAGGTCAGAGGTCAAAGTGTGGGTGGGGCAGTGTGCCATGTAATGGACAGGGCTGAGAGCCAACCCTGGCTCATGGCCAGTAAGTGAACAGGGTCTTGTTGCTACAACAACAAGGAACTTAATTCTGCCAATAACCAGTGAGCTTGGAAGAGGACTCTGAGCCCCGGATGAGATGCAGCCCTGCCCCACACCTTGATTTCTGCCTCATGCGACTCTGATCGGAAAACATGTACCAGGGCTTCTGATCTACAGAATCTGTAAGACAATAGATGGCTGTTTTTAGCTGCTAAATTTGTGGTAATTTGTTATATAGTAGTAAAAAACTCATAGAGTCCTTTTCCCCAAGGAGCTCACAGACATCCAGGGATGACAGACACAAGCAAGTAATTACTATGCTGTATTGTTTCCAAGGCTACAGCAATTCAGAGCTTTATTACTTTTCAAAAGTCGAGCCCAACTTGCCCTTAGAAAGCTTTTCCTTCTCATCTCGAATTCCACCTATGCATCCACTTCATCTGCACACTTGTGGTGAACTCCTACACTGTGCCTGATACTGTGCTAGACCCCAAGGACCCAAGGTGACCCAGACACAGTTCCTGATCCTTTGACCTTGGCCCAAAATGTCCTTCCCTAACCTCGTGCAACCCATTGATGTCCCAAGACACAGCTTAAATGCTCCCTCATTGACCTGTCCGGATCTCTCATCAAAACAAATAGCTCCATTCTCGGAATCTCGTGTGTGGCAAAAAAAAAAAAACAAAAACAAGAACAAAATAGCTCCATCCTCAGAATTTCCACGGCAAATGTCACGGCACTGGGTACTTAACCCTTTTTGACTCTACTGTGCATTTGAACTGAATGAGTGTGTGTGTGTAGCTTGCTCGACTGTGACCTTCTTGGGGCCAGGGGCTGTGCCTCTCAATCTACCTTTGCAACCCAGTGCCCGACATGTCGAAAATGCTCAGGAAATACTGGCTGAATAATGAACATCTTATCTAACTCATCCCTCCCTGCATCTCCTTACCAACTGTCCTTGGTTCTGCCCATCTTAGAGGTCAGTCCATCCTGAAATGGAGAAGAAATACTTCAGGGAAGACACTGAAGTAGTTGGATGTGCAGCCCACTTATAAGACTGGCCTTGCCTGATGTCCATAACCTACCAGATTACTTGGAATACTTATCCCTGGCCACCACGATAGGTGCCCTTTGCTTATGCAGAAGGGCAATTTCAGAAGTGTTACGTATAAACTCAATTTTTGCCAGTCGGATCTCATTTTTAAAGTGATGAGGTCACTGTCCACTTAAGGGATGACTATCATGAGTCTTGTTTTAAAGTGAGGATTCACTTAAGATTTTTTTGATACCACCACTAATTTGAAAAGGATGTAAAGTAGGTTCTAGTAAACAGAGAACCTGACAGTGAAACCAAAGATTTTCAAAAAGGGAGAGTTTAAATTATTGGGAAAGAGGAGAAAGGTAGGCCAAGAGTCTGGAACAAGAGTCTGAGTATCCTAAAAACCAGGACAAACAGGGACAGACGCTGGACTTTTTCAGCTGTTGCTGCCAGATGGAAAGAAGCAAAACCATCCACCTGGAGAGAGAAACCTGTCCTCAGAGTTCCATCATGAGCGACTCACGGGTGAATTCCATGAGCAAATGCATTGCACAGAGAGCATTTGTGACACATCGTAAGTACCCAGTAATTGCCAGTTAGTGGTGGCAGCAGCAGCAGCACTATTTGCTCTTCATGTGGGTCTTAGAGAACTGGACAGGGTATAACGTTACCTTTAACTGCAGTTCTGCAGAGCCCTTATGTTTTTAACAGGAATTTGGGAGACACCTAGTTCCCCAAATGCCAAGGTCATGTCATTACATGATAACTCAGGAGAGAGATTTTCAGAGACCGCTTAGCTAATTTATAGGTAGTGTGACAGATGGCAAAATGGGACTCTGTGGTCCGTTTCGGCCAGGCCCTTACACAACACTACCACCTGCCCTCACTTTTCAAAGTGAGGCCAGACCAGCATGTCTGATCTCACTGTACATATACAAGGTACTCGGGCATCTTGCTCTGGCAGCTTCTGACTCATTCGGTCTGGGGTGGGCCTGAAAAGCCCTCTTTCTGCAAAGCTGCAGGTGTTGCTGATGCTATGGGGGGGGGTGCCACTTCCAGGAGCAGGTGCTAGGCCAACTAACCAGGTCTGCAAAGAGCAGGCTGCCGAAAATCCACCTCCTACTGTAAATGTGTATAAGGATTCCGCCTGCAGAGGCGGCAATGAGAGGGAGTGCTGTTTTAACAGAAATTTCTTGGCATCTTGTGAATTCATTGCCCTCTGGGGGAGGTGAGGAGGCTTCACCTCCTGTCATCTCAGACCTAGTAAGGAGGGCTGTGAGAGACCACTGGAGAGTGGACTGTCCCCAGACCTTGGGCACACAACAGTGAACAGTCCAGCAGCCTTGATTCCTGGGGGAACAGCTGATGTGGGACTGGGGAGGTGAGAATGTCAGACTTCTGATTTCTGCCTCTGGAAAGGCTCTCTCCGCAGGAAGAGGTGGAGGTGGCTCTGGGTGTGGCAGCTCAGGGGACAGCCCTGGAGGGGCGCAGCAGGAGGTGGTAACTGAGGCAGAGCAGGATTTGGTGAGGGAAGCTCCCAGGAACCCAGGAGGGCCCATGGAGGAGTCAGAGGTTGCAAATATCTGCCAAGGCCATAGAAAAACAAACCCAAACGTCACATCAGGCTGCCCTCCCTTCCTCTCTGCGCTGTCACCAGCAGGAGCCAGAGGCGGCCCCTGGTCTGGGCATGCTGCTTTCTGCAATGAGATCATTCCTGGGACTGAAAACGACTGCAGGACTTCTGATTCTCCAAGCACACAGACACGCCGTGGGCTGCGAGGCTTCACCGAGGGAGGGAGCCCCAGCTCCCACGCGGGGGCTGAAATGGGCAACGGTGGGATGACGTTGCTGCTGCTTGTGCCCCAGGCATCCGTCCTGCTCAATGAACCGCTGCGCCACCCGCTTGGAGCGCCGATTCAGCGCCAGCTGGCTTGCGCTGGCCTTAGGCAACCGCGGTCTGAGCCCCAGCCGCACCCCTTACTCGCTGTGCGGCACAGAAGGTTCGCGCCACGGTCCCGCAGGGCGGAGCGAGAATGAAGGAAGCCCACCGCCTGACACCCAGGACAGCGTCTGCCACACAGCAGGCACTCGGCTGGCAGTCCCTTCCCCATTCCAGAATAACCTTTGTGCTTTCAAATGGGGCTTCCTCAACATGAAAGAGCCTCAGAATCACCAAGAATGGTGACTAAAGACGCAAACTCCAGGGCTTCCCCCAAGGAAATTCGAATTCACCAAGTCACATGGGGCTTAAGAGCCCACCTTTTATTCCTCTTTCCACGTGACTCTGACTCAGGCGATCCACAGATCACACCTTTTGAGGAAAAGATGCCCAGAAAGGCTGTGAGCGTGAGCAGAGTGGGCATTTCCTCCCCAAAGGAATACTAGACCTTCTCCAACCAGGGTTCAGCCGGACCTCAGGGTTCTAGAAATGTTTTAGGCATGAAACAGAAGTCCTTTCGCAAATGTCACTGGCTACCCAGGCTGTCTGAAGGTCAAAGAGGTGTGAACACTTGTGCATCCCACATTCGAGCCCTCAGCCTGACCAATGGCAGCACTGAGGGAAAGCGATCCAGCAAGAAACCCGACAGAGACAAGTGGCAGGTTCTGACGATGCATGCATGGATTCCGGTACAGAAGGGAGGACAGCGTGGCCCCCACCCCTACCCCAGGACAGCAGGGAGAGAACTGTCTACCACATCTGGGGCCACACGTCATGTCTACGGATGGACCCCAACTGCAAAACAGTGTCCTGCTGAGGTTCCACTCAGACCAAGAGCTTAGTTCTCGTTCATTTAAAGCAAAGTGATACTGACCCGAGCCTAGAGACAGCTTTGACTTCCCCATCCCCCACCTCCTAGCATGTCAGCTTTGTAGCCTCCTCTCCTCCCCGACACCTCACGGTGCAGTACACACCAGGTGCTCAAGAAATACCTGTTGCACAAGTAAAAGGATGAGCAGTGAATGAATCAGTAAATACGTGAGTGAATGAATGAATGCACCAACTTATCTCCTATTTTCCAAGTTTCCTTTCTTCAACTCCTACACACTGCACCCTAAGCACTCTTGCCACAGTACAAATGATCTCAAGGTCCCCTCCTCCCCACCACGCTTCCTCGGCTCTCACTGGAACCTGCAGAGCTGTGCCAGGACTTTCACAGCCCAGGTCCTGACAATGCTCCATTTGTCTATTTACAGCTTCTCGAAAACACTGTATTCTTGTGTTCCTCAAAATCCTCCTTCATGTAGGTTACTCCAGGTCACCCTCCAAACTTCAGTTTAAATATCACCTCCTCCAGGAAGCCTTCCCTGACTGCCTCAGTCTGAGTTAAGTACCTTTCAGTCAGCAGTTATTTATTAATTCAACAGAAAGTTATTAAATACCTACTCTATGTCAGCAACCCGCTCCTTTGAGTTTCCACATTCTATGCAGATCTCCATTTAGCTCTGTTTTCCCAGGCCTAACACGGGCTGCGGAACACAGTAGGAATGAAACGATTGCGGAATGAATAAATAAATCAACCCTATAATGCCCAGGAGACGGGCGTGCCCCCATGGTTAAAAAACCTCGTCAGACATTGTCAAGGACACAGCGTGATGGAAAATACCCCCTTTCTTCCAGAGCAAAGCAGGGCTGCTGCCACATATGGCATCGGCGGCAGATCCACCGCATCCTTTTCAGAGCTGAGGCTCCTGCCCGTCTCCTCCAAGAAGCAGGGCTTCCTCCGCGTGTCTGTGTCACGCTGTCTGCAGGAGCACGTGACTGGGGAATCCCATCTGCTCTCGCACGCACGCCCACCCATGACAAATGAATTCATCTGCAGCGTTTGCCAGGAGCTGCTTCGGGAGCAAAGGAGACTGGTGATGAATTATTCATCCCGGGGAGATGCTCAGCCCAGCCTTCCAGAGCGGGGGCAGCCTGGAGAAGCACCCCTCAACGGCAGGGCTCAGGGCCCATCGCACAAAATAATAATTAATAATAACGGAGCATCGATCACGCGCTGAGCCCCAACACTATGCCCTGCTGGGAGCTTAACCTATATTATCTAACTTCATTTTCACAACAGCCCCTCGGAATATGAAGTGTCATCATGTCCGTTTTCGGCATTGCAGAAGGGGAAGGGAACCGCCCCTGGCCCTCCAGGTTTCCCCTGCAGGAGGGCAGAGCGTGGAGGAGGAGGCGGGGAAACCCAGGGGCAGAGCTGGGAAATGCCTGGCCCCCCTTCGCCCTGCGGATTTAACATTCACAGCAGCACGAAGACCAAGCAGAATGACTTGCTCTGAGCCCTCCCCGCCCCAGCCGTGTCAAATGCAGCAGCTATTTCCAGCAGCTTCTGAAGCGCTGTCGCATTTGATACGGCGGAATCAATGATTTTGGAAGACGGAGGTGCTGTTAGCTATGGCAAGGGGCGCAGGGAGCTGGGGAGGAAGGGGAGGAAGAGGGCACTCCCAGGAGCTTAACCCACGATGCAGTCATTACTGTCCAGCCCCAAGGACGAGGACAGAAGGCTAGAAAGGTGAAAGGGCGAGGGATACCATCCTTTTAAGAGAGGAATTGAAACAAAAGTGGGAGGGATGCAAAATAGATGGAGGGAACAAACAGACATGTTGCTTGTTAGGAATCCTCCTCATCTCACAAAGGATTTGGAGTCACCTACGAGATTACATACACTATGGCAAAACGAGTATGCACATGGGAAATCAGAGGACTGGTAAATAATGAACAATGAACAGGATGTCTGGCAGAAGGAGGGGTGGAGAGTGGGCCGCCCTGGGAGGCGCTGCAGTCAGCCTGTCCAAGACATAGGCACAGTCACCATGTCCCTCCAGAGGTCTCTGGCTGGATTGCGTCACCTCACCAGAGCAAAGAAAATAAAGGCCACCAGAGCTAGAGCAGCTGCAGAAATCTATGGGTGGGGGCCTCCTGGGCCGCCTCTCGGCCTGCACTTGAGCAGTGTCCCGCCCTGCCCTTGACCCCCAGGCTCCTTCCCTCTCCTCCTTCACTTTCGCCCTGAAGCCTGAGCTTCCTTTCGGCTCTGCTCCTCAGCCCGATGTCTTTGCCAGCCTGGGTGTAGCAGCTATGAGGATTCAGCAGCCTCCACACTGGCCTGGCTCAGTGCAATGACACCAGAGGGGTGTCGCATCACGCGGAGAGGTGAGGGGTCCCTGCCCTGGGCTTCCCTCTAACATGGCACTTAGGACACTGGCCCCGTTGCTTATCCGCCTGTCTCCCCCAAGAGTCTGGGAGCTCCCTGACTGCAGAGGCCGAATCTTACTCACTCTGGATTCCTGGGGCCTGGCCCCTAGCTGCCAAATCCAACAGCAGTGACATTTAGCCTTGTGACTCATGTCTCAGCAGTGACAGTGCCCAGGGACCGGGCTGCTCTGCAGACCACAGGCTAGGATGGGATTCTGTTTTTATCTGTATTCTGACTATGCATATCCATCCCATCTCGGGAGCAGCGGCCAGGACAGCACCTCCAGGCTCTGGTGCTGTCCACGGTCTAGATGGTTCTGTTGTCCACCAAGGAGCGAGGAATCACCACAACCAAGCATTTTCAATGGGACATAAACTGGCACTTGGGGAGCGAAAGATATTTCAGCTATTGCAATGGTTTGTGGCCCTCCACAGGTCACAGTACACATTCAGTATATCTGTGGTATTAAAATTTCATGGGATTAGGAAGGAAAGGTCTAAAAAGACTCATTAGGGCAATGATCATAAACAAAAAATTGAGAAACACTGATTTGTACTATTCACACAGATGGCAGCCCAGCGATGCCCTCATTTCTCAGAAGAGGAACCAGAGACTCAGAGAGGTCATGTGACTTGCCCAGACCACAGAGGTGGCACTGAAACAGGACTCAGGCTAGGGGGAGAGGTTGGCTGGGGGGGGGCAGGGGGAGGGGGCTGCTGCTTCTTCAAGATGCTTTCCATCCATGGGAATGAGATGTTTGCCTTGAGGCACTCAAGCTTGCTGTTTCTTATTTTTATTTTTTTGATGTTTCTAAGCAAGAAAGGATTTCCCTTTTTTAAAAAAGAAATGAAAATCTATAAATATTAATTGCTAAGATACTATTTCTCTCCATACATTTTACCTTCTCTTTATAATTCCAAACTGGACTTCCTCTTTGGAATTCAAAACTTTGTCTTCTCCTTGGAATTCCAAACTTAGCAGTGCTTAATAATTCATACGCTCACTCAAGAGATGTATACATCGAGTGGGCACGAGGCAGCTGACACGGAGGCTTCAGAGAGGAACAAGACGAGGAATCTGCCCTCAAGGGGTTCAAAGTCTAGGGGGCGGGGGTGCCCAGGGCTGGGTCCACTCTGAGAAAAGGCAAGCTCAGACAGCTGCAGGGTCTAGGGAAGGAGGCTGGGGAACTGCAGGAGGCTTTGCAAAGGGACTGCCTCTGAGCTTAAAGTTAAAGGTAGGGTAGGAGTTCCCCTGTTGGATAAGACAGAGAGGGAGTCCAAGCAGAAGGGCTAACGTGCAACGGTACATGTATGAGGGAGCTTGGAGGGCGGAGGTGCTAACACTTCTCTAGGGAGAAACTTATGTTTAAGCAACCACCACCGTTATCTGGTCCTCCGTCCTTCTCCTGCCCAAAGAAACCGAGCAGGGCAAATCTAATCCCTATGTAACCTGACAGTCCGTATGAGTCCAGGTCCCAGACACAGACATGGAAATTGGAGAACATTCCATAAAGGGACTGTTTACCACACTGGGGCAAGGTTTAGGGAACTCAACAAAGGAAGGTAAAGTCCCCTGGGATTAGCAATAACAGAACTAACCCTAGCCCACAGGAACAGAGCAGTTATCAGAAAGCTGTGCAAGGGGGCTCCTGGGAAGGGCTGTGGCTGCAACAGCCCAGCAGGGAGGGGAAAAGTCCTTCCTCCCAGCTCCGACCCACAGATCTTCTGCTGATGCTTCCCACTGTCTGCGCCCAACCGGAAGTCAGAGCGACGGGAGCCCCCAGTGAAATTCACGAGAGTCTCCTATGGATGGAGAATGGATTTGGAGAGGCAACATAATACCAGCACACAGACAGCCGTGGGCGACATCTACTTTTTTTAAAACCTACTTCGCACATGATCTCTGTTCTGGTGACATACACACACTCCATGTGCTTGGGGAGGGGATTTGACCTCTTAGCAACAAGACGATCATGTGACTCAGACCTGGGCAAAATTCATCCATTCACTCATTTACGCATTCCAGGCACTGCACTGAATAAGAAGGATATGTCTGTGAACAAAACTGACTTGCTTCCTACTGGAGTCCATGCAATGGGAGCACTCCTGGAATGCGAGCCAAGCCAGGTCAGAAACTCAGTTCTGGAAGCTTCGTGGTTCACAACAGGAAAGGGATGTTCTCTTTCTGTTGGCCCTGGAGTTGAGGATGCAAGTCTGGAGATCCGCTCGACAGCGGAGGGAAGCAGAATGAGGAGCTGGAGGCCCATGGATGGGCCCACCCAAGGTCAAGGATGTAAAAGTGTTCCCAGCTCACAAGCAAAGGGGATATTGCCCCACCAACTCACTCTCCCTCAGCTTCCAGAGACTTCCTGAAAGCACCCGGGGTCAGGGATAAGACACGGAACCAGCTATGGCTGGGAATAAGCTGATGCTGGATCTTCTCTGAGCAAGAACATTATGACCCACGCTGAGGGGCCCACAGCAAAATGAGGAGGAAACAATTACTTTGAAGCCCGAGGACGAGAAAACTATAAGCTCAGATCACAGGCATCTGAAGAGGAGGGCGCTGACTGGCAGCCACGGGGAAAGATCCGTGACGGAGACAAGGAAACGACGTCTCCGGCTTCTGTGTGGGTTTAATGAGGCGGCTCGGGGGAGGCAAGGCAGAGAATGGGGAAAAGCAGGGAGGGAATCCAGAGCTCTGGGTCGGAAACTGGTTCCACTCTGATGGGCTTTGTGATTAGGGGTAAGTTGTTTATTCCCCATTCTGGGTTTTAGCTTCCTCAACAGCTAAATTTAAAAAGTAGATAGCTGTAAAGGGGTGGGGGTGGGCACGGGGAAAGGAGAGGAAAAATGGCAGCACCGTGTTCAGACCTCGGTTCAAGTCTTAGTTCAACCTTTAAAAGCCATATGGCAGAAGGCAAGTCAGTCTGTAAGCCTCAGTTTTCTCATCTGTAAAATAGGTGTGACAGCACCTACCATAGACATCTTCGGGAGGGTTAAGAGAGATAAATAAAGATGCGGAGTGATGTCCGGCACGTAGCAGAAACACAAGAAAGGGGAGTCAGCCTTCCTGAGAAGACACTGGTCTAGAGAGTCAGTAATATGCTTCCTAGTCCACAATCTTAAAGTTCTCAGAGGTAGGGCGTGGCAGAGCTCTTGGAAGAAGGAGGAAATTCCTTCCCCCACCAGGCGCCCCACTGAACAACAGAGTTCCCCCATCTCTGCCTAAACACAGCATCTTTCATCCTCACAATTTTCAGTGGTGAAAACCTTGAGAATTATTAGTGTTTGTCTGGGTGTCAGGATTTACAGGCCACAGTCATAGATGAAGAGAGAGCTGCCTTATTAAAATGTGGTAAGTGTAGTATTTTTAATTTGAATATTGCTTTTAAGAATATCATTTCCCTCTGTATTATCACTACGCTTTCACAGATGCCAAAAGCCACACAGGAAGTCCAGCACCTTGAGTCCTGACTCCTGGGACCAGGCAAAGCCCTTCTCAGCCTTAAAACACTTGCCGCGAAAACCATTGTAGAAGCCAGAGAAATGATGCTCCCCGCCCACCTCTGCCCCTGAAGTCACCTGTGCCCTGGGACAATGCTCTCTGTAGCTAAAAAGGTGAGAACTGTTTTCCAAGTGGCTACTATGTACAGGGGACAATCCCGGGTGTTGTACCAGCTTTATTGCTAATCCTCCAAACAAACCTATGATGGTCAATGTTATTAGTCCATCTTAGCGAGAAGAAAACTGAAGCTCAAACTTCCCAAGTGGCTTGCCGAAGCAACACAGGAACATGACATCAGTAACAACAACCGATAAGGCTGTGTCTGAGCTCAGTGCTGTCTTACTGGAGAGCCTGGGTTCTTCCAAACACGTCATTCTGTCCTCAAAGCACAGAAACAAACAGCATACAGTAGGTGGCGAAATACTCAGCAAACGTCTCCATTAATTCAGCTTGCTGTAACAAAGCACCACAGAGTGGGGGCTTACGAACAATAGGAATTTATTTCTCACAGTTTATGGAGATTGCAAGTCCAAAATCAGGGTGCCAGCATGGTTGGGTTATGGTGAGGGCCTTCTTCTGGGTTACAGACTGATGACTTCTTATATCCTCACATGGTGGAAGGAACACAAGCGTGCTCTCTGAGTCTCTTTTACAAAGGCACTAATCCCATTCATGAGAGCTCCACCCCCATGATCCAATCACTTCCCCAAATCCCACCTCCTAATACCATCACGCTGGGAGTTAGAATTTCAACATACGGATTTTGGTGGGACACAGACACTCAGTTCATAACAGGTTACCCACCTAAGGGGACAAGTGTTTGGCTGAGTAAGTAAGTGCTGATGTGCCTAAGAGAGCAACAGTCATTGCAGTGGCGTGGACACAGACAAGCGGGCCCATGAGCCCTCTGGACTGCCACAGCCAGGAGACCAGCCCGGTGGCACCTGCAGCTTGTCCCTTTCCTTGGAGCCAGAAGCATCCAGCACCGGGACTGGCTATTTCCTTGGCTGACACCGGAAGTGTGTGGGCTGTGTTCTTTATTCAAAAGGAGACAGAGACAAACCAGATCCCAGGCAGCACATTAGGGAGGTCACTGTGGTGAGAACGGACTCCTCCGGGCAAGCACAAGTGTTTATTCAACTATGTTATGCCTCGATGAATAACTAATTTGCACCAAACCTCAGTGTACTGGAGATTGCTGATAAACAACACTGCAGAACGTCATGTTTCTGTGCTTTCCATGCGTTCTGGATTCCTTGAGTCTGCGAGGAGAGTGCCTGCTTCTCTAATCAAGGCCCCGGATGCCTGGGAACTGCAGCACAGAATATGCCCCTGCGTTCCTCCCAGACAAGAACTGTGCCTAATTTGCCTCCGTCACTCTAGCCTCCAGAATAGCATATAGTAGGTGCTCAAAGAATTGTTTTTTGAGCCGACATGAAATACATTTAAATTTTAATCCTGAAGGTAAAGATGGCATTTGTAAAGTAAGCTATAATAGAAGGCAAGGCTGGTATATCCCAGCAGGCAGCTTGAGTACGGGGCAAGGGGGCAGAGGTCAATGTTTAAAAGGTGTACACATTCAACATGTCTACTAAGAAAGGCTTCACTGCATTTTCTGAATTTTCAGATTAGCTATATGAGCATGTGCAGATATAATACACAGTTTTGTGCTCTGGTTATCTGCAGATACGAGTAATAATATCTTAAGATATCTGATGACTAAATATATTCATGCATGTGACTGGCACATAGAAGCTCTCAGGAAAATAGTAGCTTCCCCCGGGCCAAGAAGAGCTCTAGGAAAACGAAATTCCAACAACTTAGTCACAAATGTTCGATAAGAAGTCTCAAGAAACCAACTCTGGGAAATGGGAAATGCTCTCCGATAACCACCAGTGACAAAGGGCAGGTGATTAGCAAACAGCAGACATGAGATGCAAGATAAATTTTAGAAAGTGCTTCAAATCTGCAGGAAGAGCACGAGGAGCATGCAAATCCAGGGGAGCAGGAGAAACACACAAGCGCTGACCAAAGCCACATGCCTGCCCTTGGGTACAGGGACTGGAGACAAAAGGCGGGACTGGCTTCTGGCAGATGGTGGGGCGTGATGGAGGACAGGAACAGAGCGGTCGCTTTAACCTCAGCGGGTGGCTCTGTCTTCAGCAAATATGAGTTTCCAACCTGGACATGAGGAGCAAGCCTCAGTAAGCAGGGACAAGTTGGAACACAGGAAGATATTAGCATGACGCAAGACACTGGCCTAGATAAACCCTCCACCTAGATCTGCCTGCAGAATCACCAATGCGATTTATTTTCTTAAAGCTGGGAATGGGGGAGATGCCTGGATCCTGAAGATGGGCAAGTGCAGGCTCCGTCTCCCTCAGGGAACCAGGATGGGCCCAGGTTCAAGTCGTCACCCTGGTTCTGATGTTCCACGCCTTCTGCCTCTCCCCTTCCTCCAGCAGTGTGATGGGGTCCACAGCGCTGGCGTTGCGCCATCAGCATGAGGAAGAATGAGGTCAGAACCTCCACTCGGAGCTGCAGCCCTTTCCACCCGACGGCCCCGGCAGCACCTCCACCAGCCAACACCGGCAGACAATGAGCACCTACCACGTCTGGAGCAGACCCCTGGATGCCACCTCCAAACTGCCTCCTTCCAGATCTCCCTTCTCAGGAAATGGTACCACCATCTAACCCAGTCACTCCAGCCAGAGACCCACAAGGCAACCCTGACACTTCCCTTTCCTTTACTAGCACAAAACTTCAGAATAAATCTAGAAAGCTCTGACCCACCTTCACCTCTACCCCCAGCATTCAAGTCCAACCCACCGCCACCTGCCGCTCATCACTCCAGGGATCTCTGACCTGGCCCTGCACCAAGTCTTCCTCAACACAGCAGCCAGAGGGCTCACCCCGTGGCAGACATTTTGCACTACGTTTAAGTCCGGACCCCCCACCCTGCAGGCCTACCTCTGCAAACTCACCTCCTACTGTTCTCCCCGCTGTGTGCGACATTCCGGCTCCGCCGGCCTTCCTTTAATTCCTGGAACATGCGAGTTTTCCCATCCTAGGATCTCAGAACACATGCTGCTCCAAGAACCGCGTTCTCTTCCATCAGCACTGGGCGTGGCTGGCTCCCCATGCGGCAACTATACCTCAGGGATGTCTCCTTCCACCACTCTCCATTTCACTGATCTCTTCGTTTCCAAATCTTAATGCATCATTATTCCTCCGTTCACTTGTCTGTCTCTGCAACTAGAGCATCAGCTGCTTGGGAGAGGAAGTGATGGATCCTCTAGCCTGGGCCTGAGGAAGGGAAGGGATCCCGAGGTGGAGGAGGAGAGTGGGGAGAATTTCAGCTACAGCAATCGCATGAGCCAAAGCACAGGGCACAGCACAGCTGAGAGGAGCAGCCCTGGAGGAGGGTGGGAAGCGGATGGGCCGGCAGAGCCAGGCAGGGGGCCCAGGAGACCTCACCTCGCCAAACTGGGAGCCCTTCCCAGGATCCACACACTTGAGGTCGCCCATTGTCAAAATGCCAGTTGCCTCTCCAAGGGCAGGGAGAAGCTAAAATTCTTTGTTTGACGTGGTCTGACAAAATCGGGCTCTCCCGTGTCCCCACTCTTTCTGCTTCCTGTTCAGAGAAGGGTGACACAGTGTGCATGCCATATGGAGCATGGCAGCTTCCACGACAGGCCACTACTGCTGGCGAGGACCAAAGGGAACCATGTCTGGGAAAGGACTACAAAGCTTCCCACCAAATATGTACCAGTGTCACAGGACTTTATCCCAACTCCATTGAGTTGGATCCACTTTCCAGCAACTTCTCTCCCCTTTGGAACCCCAGAGTGAGCAGAGCTGAGCTTCTTCCACCAAATGGCAACTCTCACTGCTGAACACTCATCGGGAAAGGCAGGGAGGGGCAGTGGTTAAGAGCATGGACTCAAGCCAGATTCCCTGGTTGGCCACGAGACATGGCTGTGAGACAGTTAATCTCTCCCTAGAGCCAAGTCTTCATCTGTAGCAAGAGGTCATTAACAGCTCCTACTTCCCAGGGCTGTTGTGAAGATCAAATGACCAAGTCCCTGTGAAAGGAAGGCACATTTCTCCCCATTTTGCAGCTGAGTAGACTGAGGTTCAGAGAGGTTAGTAACTTAGCCAAGAGCGCACAGCTACAGGTGGCAGAGCCAGTGCAGTCTCATTCCAGAGTCCACACTCCTGACCTCTGAGCCACACTGACCTGCTCAGGTTCGAGATGGAGCCCAGCCCTAAGCACCCCACCCATCCAGCACCAACACTCAAGCAAACAAGCAGCTCTGAAGGTGGTTCCAGGACACCGAAAAAAAGCGTATTGTATTTTAGCTCAGTTAAGTATAACCACATCCTGAGCATAACCAAAACTAGGTCAAAAGAATTATTTCTGGGATTAAAAAAAAAAAAAAGCAGCAGGACTATCCTAAATGTGTCTCCCATAGTTTCCAGCCACATGATCTCAAACGAAGGGCTTATTCTTCTACTTCTTCTTCCCCGCCACGTCAAGTTGTCAAATTGCTGTTCCTGACTGGGATGAGCTGGTTTCTGACTGACAGCCCCCACACCCCCACGCACACGCCCACGTAGCTAGCTGTCCCCAGGCGCATGCAGTGGGCAAGGGCAGGCATTCTGCTTCTGCCTGGGCAGGCCATTCAGCAGAGCAGAGGTGCCCCCACCTCTCCTCCCTCTGTCCCACTGCCCGCAGCCCCCCCCCTCTCAGAATGTCCCCACTACTTGGGGATTCCAGTCTCAGCAGCTCCAAGGCTCTAACTTCCATCTCAGGCCACCCTGTACTCCTATTTCATAATCCCCTTCCCCCAGCACTGTCCTCACTTTACAGATGAGGAAACTGAGACCCAGAGAGCAAAACAGGTGGTCCCAAGTCCCACAGCCCGTTGGTGGCGGACCAGGGCTCCCAGGACTCAGGATGGTCATCTTCCTGCCCCACCAGCAGGAGGTTCTTGGGACACATGAGCATAGTAGTTTCCTGGGGCTGCCGTAACACATGACGGCAGACTTGACGGCAGACTTGGTGGCTTCAAACAACAGGAGTGCATTCTGTCACAATTCTGGAAGCCAGAGTTTGAAATCAAGACGTCGTCAGGGCTGCATTCCCCCTCATGGTTCTAGGGGAGAATCCTTTCTTGCTTATTCCAGCTTCTGGTGACTCCAGATGTTCCTTGGCTTGTGGCTACAAACCCCAGTCTCCTCCTCTGCACATGGCCTTGTCCTCTTCTCTCAATGTGTCTCACCGATGAAGAGCACACTGTCATTGGATTGAAAGCCTTCCCAGGTAAATCCATGATGATCTTATCTTAAGATGCTCAATTCTATCTGCGAAGACCCTTTTTCCAAGTAGGTTCACATTCACAGGTGCCGGAGGTTAGGACACTGATATATTTTGAGGGGAAGGCTGATCAACCAACCCGCTATAATGGATTTCCACTCGGGGATTCCAGGTGACTTTGGAAATCAGGAATTTGTGAGGACATCTGTGTGGGTGAAGACCCTGAGCTCCAAGTTACATCTGCCCACAAAGTAGAGCCCACAGATGTGCAGCAAGGACCTGCCTTGCATGGGACACTGACACATACAGTCACGAGGGAGAAGCTGGGATACACGAGGCCTCGATAAGAAGATCTGCTACTGTTTACTGAAGGCGTACTGCGCACCAGGCACTGTGCCAATCACCATACACACGGTCTTTCACCCTGACAGCCACCCTCTAAAGTGCGTAGCAAGTGAACTCCACCAATTACTAGCTGGGTGACACTGGACAAGCCAATTCTGTGAGCCTCAATTTCCTCACCCTAAAAATCGTAGTAACATCTGTGTTGTGAGGACCTTATGACCACAAAGGAGAAAGCGAATGGGCAATGCCCAGCACAGTAGCACACACAGACACAGTACAAACTTGTACCATCATGTCACCATCACTCTTTACTCCTCTCTTTCTTCAATATCTACATCTGATTTTTTTTAAAAAAAATCAATGCTATATCTCCTTTCATAACAGTCGTGACCCCAAAACTTCCATAGGGTGTAAACAGCAGCTGTATACTTGAAACATTATTTGAAATGCATGCAAGGAGTTTTTTGTTTAAAGGAACCCCCAGGGAACTCCTGCTGTAAGGCTTAAGATCCTCGGCAGTGTGAATATTAATCTGCTGAGGTATCTGTTCTACTCATCTGTATGCACGGTCACGTTCTAATTATTCCATTTAAGTGAGGCATAACTCCTGTCAGTGCGATGAGGCCGTGATTTCCAGCTTCGAATGTATTCATCGCCATTGACTGGTTACCTCATTCTCCGATTCTTAGACAATGCCTGAATTACGTTAGATATTTTGGTTCTCCCAACCACACAATGTGACAATACAAAGAGAAATTGAGAAGGAAATGAATTCTATCATTAAACAATGCCCAGGTGCAAAGAAAAACAAACACAGACACACACAGAAAAGAACCATTTATTCAACACTCGATTCTACCAGACGTGTTTGGCGGGAGCCTGCGTGACGGGGCCGGAAAGACCCCAGGCCTTGGAGTCCAGCAGCCCTGGCTTCACATTTCAGCTCTTCCTGTCCTTGTGGTGGTGTAAGGCCTAAAATTAAGGATAGATGTTATGTGCTGCTGCCTTGGCATCTGGTGAAACTGGGAGGCCCGCGGATGGCCTAAGTGAACGTTCCCCTCTCACAGATAAGGTCCCTTAGTCCAACGACCCTACTTGTGGGGCGACCAGCATAGTTCCTGCTTACCGCCTTGATAAGCCCCCACAGCCCCTGCCTGTTCACTCTGATCCTGACTGCCGTCCGCACGGGACCAGCGTGGCCCACACCTGTAGTATATGACTAATACACTTCGGTGGACCTCATCTGTCCAGTGTCAGGTGCTGTATGTTCAGCCACTCCCACATCCCATAACCCTAGGGGGGGATCCCTCCTCATCAACGGCACGATTAGAGCTCCAGCTGTGTGAAGTTGGCCAAACTCTCTGAGCAATGGTTTTATCACTTTCCAAGGAATAACAAAAACTTCCTTGCCAAGAACTACTCCCCCACCTCCAAAATAAAATAAACATAAAAGCAAGGAGATAAAGAACCATCGAGACTAAACTATACATTCCCTCCCACTCCCTCACTTTCACAAACAACATTTAGATTCCTGGAGAAGGGACAGGTTAGATTCCTTCTAACTCTAATGTATATGAGTTATGATTGATCAGTGGAAAGTGGGCACAGATCAAAACTATAAAGCTATCTACATAAGAAAGACAAACATACATCGGCAGGAGAGGGCAGGAAGGGCAGAGGGTTCATCCTACAGGCAGAATTTAAATGATTTCTGGTGCTCCCCAAGCATTGCCTTGAGAAGGCTTTAGCAGCAGCAGGCCACGATTGATTAGTGATGTCTGCCATGGGCAGAGGAGTGGGCCAAGACAGCAGGCAGATGGCACAGGTGCCCTCCCTCCTTTCGCAGGAGAAAGAGCTGCCTTGCACACACAGAGCCCTGGGGCTCTAGTCAGTCCCCCTCTCAGGGCCTCAGTCACTCTATCTGTAAAGTGAGAGAACTGAAATCAATGATCTTGGAGATCTCACCCTCCTCTTTCTTGCCTGGTCTGCTTTAACCAACTGAATAACATCCTGGTAAACAAGGTGGAGCTTCTGACCTCAGGAAGAGGGAGAAGGAACCCATCCCAACACCCTCCTTAAAATCCTATCAGGTCTGACTCCAAAGGAGGCATCAGAAGCAAAGGAACTGCTGCAAGCTGTATCTGCTCTCTGCAACAGTAAGGAAAATGTGAAAGTCACGCCCTTTGTCCCAGCAAGGCTTGGGCTCTGGGAAGCAAAGTCAAAGAAACCAAGGCTCCTGCCACTGCCCTGAGCACGCTCCCTCCCAATTACCTCGGGAGGAGGAGCTCCCCTGGCCTGCCACAGGCAAGAGGAAGATGGGGAGCAAATCCACAATCCTTCCCCCTCCAAGGAGAAGCAAAAACAACAGCTGGGCACGGTGGAAAGAATTGCCCAGGTTGGTCTCTCTTCACCAAAGAGGCCCAGATCTCTTTTCAGTAAAATGAGCTTTAATCACTTTACAGATTTTATTAAAAATTCCCCATGGACCAATTATAGGCAATGCTTCCTAGCCACAATCTATCCAACAATCATGCCCAAGTCTTCACATGCCACAGCCTGAGGATGCTCCCAGGGCCGGCTGTCTCTCCTCACCTCTCCCAGGGTGTCTGTCTCTGTGTCTCCGATCCTGGGCATGCAGATGTCCCCATCTCAGTCTCTGTCCCTCTGTGGCTCGATCTCTCTACTTCTCTGTCTCTGCACCTCTGCTCACTCTCTCCCCATTTGATGCTTTCCTCCTCTTTTTTCCCACCTGCCTCACTCTGTCTCTTTGTGCCATTCTCCGGCCACCCCTCTTCCTCTGTGAGTTCCTTCTTTTTCTCTCT
Source organism: Avahi laniger (assembly GCA_963575035.1). Taxonomy (NCBI): domain Eukaryota; kingdom Metazoa; phylum Chordata; class Mammalia; order Primates; family Indriidae; genus Avahi; species Avahi laniger. The sequence continues at coordinate 6,125 of CAUYSK010043795.1, read as the reverse complement.
CTAATCAGAGTACCGCTTGCTCTCTAGGCATTCGTTTCATTCTGTATGCCTTCAAGAAGTCTTTTCCAACTTGGAATGACTGCCACGGCCAGCCAGAATTTCCTTGGTAACACACCCTCTCAGATACTTTTGCATAAGGCATCTTATTTACAAAACATTATTACAATAATTAACACAAACAATTTAAAACAGCAATCACAGCCTCTGGGCCCTGAAAACCAGCACACAGAAATTAATCAGCATTCTCTGCTTGCCCCCAGACCCCAGGAGAAACACACACACACACACGCATACACACACAGCTTTCTACATTTCAGTACAAATGATTAACCCTTAAGATGCTACCAAGTTTGTGATTTCTTTTATCACATCTTAAAAATGGAAGATACAGCAAGCTATGCCCATCTTAAACTGTCTGTACATGTAAATTTACATTTGGTAAAACTATTTAGCACATGCCTCACCAGGAGCATGCCTTAAATGAATTTTAGAACATTTTTCCCACCAGGAAAAAACTATATTCATTCAGTTATACAAGCAGATATTAAGCACCCTTTGTTTTTGAGGGTTGACATATGAATAAGAGACTACCCTACCCTAAAGGCATTTAAAGACTGATGGAGAAAACAAATATCCAAAAAGAACACTACTCTATGTACGGTAAAGGCAGTAATAGAAGGAAGATGGTCAGGAGGACCTACACAGTGACTTCTACGCTTAGCTCTTGAAAGATGGGTTAGCCATAGCAAGGCATCAAACAGGGGGAGATGCTGGCATTTGGATTAATGCCAAACTTTGGATTAATGCTTTGTATTTCTCAAAACATTATTTGAAAGTACTTCCCCCAAGATCCATCTGTTCTCTCACACACACAGTGCCAGGCACATCTTGGGCACCTGATACACACGCGTCAACAGTCAATGAAGGAGCGGATGGATGGCGTGGACATCTCTGGGTGAGCAGGCATCTTGCCTTATGATCTCTGCAGCTCAGCAGCTAGCCCTGTCTGGCTCCTAGCAAACTTCCCATACGTGTGCACTGAATGAATCTCTGGGGAGGCAGGAAGCAAAGGCATCAGTATCCTTATGTGATTGATGATTAAACTAAGACAAAAAACATAATCCCATGGCCATGGTCATCTAGCTAATTAGGAAAGCTTGTCGAAAACAGGAGAGTAGTTAGTCATCTACTATGACATTCCATCTACCCAACACATGTACTATTCTCTTAAATGCTGATTTTTTTAATTTTCCAAAAAATATACATTTCTAGATCCATCCTCAAAGGCTTGTCTCAAGAAATAGAAGCAGAAAGCATCCTAAGAACAGAAATTTTCCAACCGCCCTGCTCAAAGAGTTCCTCTGCTATACCTCCGATTGTTTCCAGCATCGAGCTCTCCAATTCATGCGTTCATTCACTCATTCACTCAACAAGCAGTCAGTCATGCTCAGACACCCATGCCCCACCATGCTCTGTGCCAAGAACTGGACACAGAGGGCTGGGGACTTGCCTCTCAAGTTGACAGCAGTTCGCTGTCATTCAGAGACCATCTCAAACAGAGAGGCCTCTTGCTTCTTTCATGAGCTGATTTTTCATAGAAATTCATGTTCAAAGTGTGCTTTGGTTAGATTTCCACCCAGACCTTCCTTTATAAGCATCGTCTGGAATCACTTTAACAAATACTAGTCTCAGTTCCATTCCAGACCAAGTAAATCAGATGAGATCGGACGCGTTCAGATTGGAATGGCCGTAGACAGACCAAGTAAAAATCATAATCTTTAATGTGGAGAAGGAATTTAAACAGGGCATAGGAAAATCTTAAAGTGCCCAAGCAATTCTTACGGACAGGCCCTTCAGGAGCCACGGAGCCATGTGTTTCACTGGCATCCTCTCAACAGTGTGGTGCAAAAAGGCAACCGAATCAAGAGTCCAAGGCCACAGTGCCAGTCGCGGGTGCTCCACCCACCTGCCCCGTGAAACTGGGGCTCGGTTTTCTCCTGTGTGAAATCAAGGACTTGAACTAAGGGATCCACCAATGGGGCCTTTCCAGCTGTCCTCGTCTGTGAGTCTGCCCGAGTTTTAACCCTCTCATGGCCACTCATCCCAGAAGACACATGGCTGCATCAGTGAGGAAATCCCCCATCAGCACAAGCTCCTCCCATGCCTTCAGAATAGTGAGTCTGTTTTGGAAAAGAAAGAGTTTTCTCATATCTCTCTCCACAAGATAGAAACGGGAAGATTTTCCATTTAAACTCTCTCACGGTATCAATGACTACATCTCAGTGGTGGTTCAATTTGTCCTTCCTCTCAGCATCCCCATGTGTCCATCCTGCCCTTGATTCGGGGCATCAGTAAAAGGGGGTTTGGTAGGAGCCGCTGGGCCTTGCTATTCATCATGTGTCCTCATCCTCCCCAGGGGCTACCCCCTCCCCAGGACTCACTCACCCTCCCACTCTCCCCATGCCCCATGAATGTGCCACGTGATGGTGATGTCTTGGTTTAGGCCCTGGCTTCCTGCCCGAGAACAACTCCTCATCCTCCACCCCAATCACGTCAGGCTCTAGAACCTTCCCTCCTCAGATTGCCCCCAAGTCATGCCAAATCCAGCTCGTCCCAGCCTCCCAGAGGCCTCTCACATCCCTTGAGACCCCCAAAACCCCACAGCAGGATTCTTCCACCCCATCAGGACCCACGTACCCTCCATTCCCTGAGACAGCCGTGTCTTCCTCACCGACATGGAGCACTCCCAGGCATCGCCAGCCCTGGAGAAGCTCCCCCACCTGCTGCCGTTCTCACCTGAGTCACACTGTCCCAGAATCCAGAGAGACTGGGGACAGTCAGGGTCCAGGGCTCCATCCCGGGCTCCATCCTGCTACAACATTGCTGTAAAATGCCCATCCAAGTTCTGCCTGCTCAGAGTTAGGGGACACATCCCAGGCCAGCGCTAGTCTCTAGGGAGTCACTGCTATCCCTGTATCTCCTGGGCCAGCTCCTCTCAGAGCTCAGCACTCAGCAAGAACCTGTCTAGCAAGACAGGGTGTAATCTTCAGGACAGCCTCTTCTGTCTCAGCGCCCCACGCAGCCCAGCCTACTTGAGAGGACCCCATGCGCACGTCATGAACACACTGAATGGTGCTGGTCGTGGTCCTTACCGAGTGGCTCCAGACTGGGAGGAGAGGGGAATAAATAATGCTTTCAGGGCACATCTAGAAATGCATCATTTTCATGGCCCTGTTGAAAACATTTTCATCATTCCTGCTGGGGCCCAGACAAGCAGCAGCCTGGGCAGTGTCCCACCTCACACAGACTGAAGGAAAAGAGCATGTGAGGCCAGTTTGTGTTCTCCAACCAGGCACCTGCCAAGACCTTCCCATCTATGCTCTTAAACTAGATCCAGAGGCCAGGATTCACATCTCATTTATTTTTCCCTCACTAACTATGCAGCCTTAGGCAAGCGATGTCACATCTCTAGGCATCAATATTGCTTTCTCTAAAGTGATTTTAATAACACCTACCTCATGGGGTTGTTGCGAGGGGTCATTGAGAACCATAGGTAAACCGCTTACTGGGTTCATTTCACTGAACTTGATTCATGTTCAAAGTTCTCCTGTTAATTCTCCATTGACCTGAAACAGAAATTCACATCCCCAAGGACCACATCATATTTATCATTATATCAGCAGCACCTGGAATGAGTCAGGGCTCTTGGCAAGCCCCACACGCCAGTCTATAGGGTGAACTGGAATTGGATTAATCAGGGTCAGGCTAAGAATTCATGGCAACTCAACTTTCCAGTGCTAGAAATGTGACCAGCTAAGACATCTAGGGCCTAAAGCAGAAATGAATACGGCAAAAACCTGAGACATAAAAAAACTAAAATCTGTCAAAATATTGGAAATTATTTTCAAGTCCAGAGTTTAAATCAATCAAGAATTTATTTAAATACATTAAAGTCGAACACTCTGACTAGGTTAAAGGGAAATTTCCTACATTCTAACATAACATCTATACCAGCCTCCTAAACTAGTCTTCTTCCTTCAGAAACTTGCCTTTCTATTCCATACTGGACTCTATAGGTACAATGACCCTTCCATACTCTCCTGCATAAGCATTCCTCATTCTATTAACACGACTTAGGACTCGATCCATCATCTAAGCCCTGGCTACCTCTCCCCTCTGACATGCCACCTCCGTCCTTCACACCAGACATTGCACTTACTCGTGCTTTACTGTAATCCTTCATTTAGATTCCTGTCTTTCCCATGAGACTAAAAGCTCCATGAGGACAAGAATTAGCATGTCTTGCTTGTGCCAGGCACAGGTAAAGAACTCAAGGAGTATTTGTTGACAAATGGCCCAGCTCATACTAAGAAAACTGCGCCACACGCAAAGAGAATACACAAACAGGCACAGCAACTACAGAATCCCAAATTCTGGGTGAGATAAAATCACAAATAATCTTTCCTACATGGTTGATGAAGAGCCCCCATTTGGGTTCCTATAATTATTGGCCTTTTCAATGTGCAAAGTAACTGGGGTCGAAGGAAACTATGGGACTAGAGGAGAACCTGAAGAGGCATCTTAAATTCTCCAGGAGGTTATCTCATACTTTATTGTGAGTGTCTGGACTGGAGATGTCCTGGAAGTCAACCCCATTCATCTGGATCATTATCCCCTGACAGTTCCTGGTTCAGTGAAAAGCCACCGCTGGCCATTCTGTTTCTGGAAACAACACCCTACTCCTATGAATTTGTTCTGACTCAGCAGAGAAGGACTGGGTACGGCCAGATGCTTTCCCATTTCCTTTTGGGTCTGCTTTCTTTTCAGTCCGTCAAGTGTGTGTTCATCTCTGACCACAGACACAGCATTCTAATTTCTGAAAATTGCTGCAGAGAAATCAAGATCAACGCACGCTGGGAGTGGTGGACACTGCCTTTGCGGAAGTTGAAGGAAGCTGATGAGAGTGTGTTAAATTGGTGATTGTTTTATTTTTGTAAGTAGATGCTTACAAAAATAAGCTATTAATATTTCCATGGTATTTTAAAGTTGCTAATCTGTGGTCAATCTTTCCATTGCCTTAGCCTGTTCTGTTTTTCTCCATAGGTTTTACCACCGTTTAATGCACTATAACATGTCCTTACATGTTACGTCTATCACCCGCCTCCCTCAACTAGAATGTGCATTCCATGAACGCAGAGGTTATTTTTTCTCTTTTGCTCACAGATATATGCCAAGCACCTAGAACAGTGGCTGACACATAGCAGATGCTGGATACATATTTTCTGAATGAATGAGTCAGTTCATGTGGTCATCACAACCTTCTAAGGCAGGTATTTTTATCCCCATTATATAAAAGAGAAAATGGAGGCTTAGAGAAGTTAAATGATTACTTGAGATTATGCTGCAATCTCAGATATGGCTTACTCTAAATCAACCAAGATTTTTTTAAGCCAAATCAAAATGATGTGAGTGCAGGAAACTTCCAGGAGCCATCTCAGGTACTATCAAGGGGCTGCCAGGATGCTTGTGGGCAATGCTTAGACGTGGACAAGGAAAAATTGTGCATGGTCAATATCAAATGTTGTCTACTATGGACAGTAAATGCTGGAAGAGGTGAGAGAAAAATGGATTAGTGGGCCATGGACATAAGGGTAGGCTTCAGAAAGGAGGTGACAAGGGAGCCAGCTGGCCCTTAAAGGCTGGGTAGGAGTCAGTATTCATGAACCAATGTGAACCGCTGTTTAAGTTTTCTGAGTCCGAAAAGTTTCTGGCCTCAAAGTTCAGCTCTTTGGACCTACAGCCCACCATGAGTGCGATTCATTCATTCCATAGACATCTACTGAGCACCCACCAAGTTCCGGGGGTACTGTCCCAAAGCTGGGTGTGCAGGGATGAACCAGCATGGGGCTCCATGGGGGACACAGCCCGTAAGCTGACAGTTAAGAAAGGACATGAGAAGTTCAAGAAGCATGCACAGGGCATGTTGGACCCCAGAGCCAATACCTCCACTGATAATTATTTTGTTTGCTTTATTTTATTTGATTCTTTAAGTTGTCAGTGTATTCATATTTCTAGCACATAATAGATGCTCAACTATTTTGTGGAATAAAATAGTAGTAAATGAA